>JASDAP010000488.1:1230592-1240441 GCA_031216635.1 Dissostichus eleginoides
AGATGCAGACCCCCCCCTACTAAACTAAAGCAAACAAAGAGAGTAGGCCTGTTATACTGAGTGATATATATTATACACACTGCTCTGCTTTCTGCACGGACCTCACAGCTGTTCTCTCTGGAAACATCGCGTCTGATTCAAGCAGGTACTAAAATAATATCCAGGGGATGCATGCAGAGCTGAGATCAGTCCGGCCGTGCGTCACGACTCTTTGAAACATCTCTGTTGCCGGAAATGCATCCACGGAGGATCCATCAGTGTTTCCTCTATAGCTCCTCCAGAGAGCCTCCTCTCTCTCTCCTCTCTCCTCTCTCCTCTCCTCTTTCTCTCTCTCTCCTCTCCTCTTTCTCTCTCTCTCCTCTCCTCTTTCTCTCTCTCTCCTCTCTCTCCTCTTTCTCTCTCTCTCCTCTCCTCTTTCTCTCTCTCCTCTCTCTCTCTCCTCTCTCTCTCTCTCCTCTCTCCTCTCTCCTCTCTCCTCTCCTCTTTCTCTCTCTCTCCTCTCCTCTTTCTCTCTCTCTCTCCTCTCTCTCCTCTTTCTCTCTCTCCTCTTTCTCTCTCTCTCCTCCTCTTTCTCTCTCTCTTTCTCTCTCTCCTCTCTCTCTCTCCTCTCTCTCTCTCTCTCTCCTCTCTCCTCTTTCTCTCTCTCTCCTCTCTCCTCTCTCCTCTCTCCTCTCTCCTCTCTCTCTCCTCGGTTATAGCTCCTCCAGAGAGCCTCCTCTCTCCTCGGTTATAGCTCCTCCAGAGAGCTTCCTCTCTCCTCTCTCCTCTCTCCTCAGTTAGAGCTCCTCCAGAGAGCCTCCTCTCTCCTCGGTTATAGCTCCTCCAGAGAGCTTCCTCTCTCCTCTCTCCTCTCTCCTCGGTTATAGCTCCTCCAGAGAGCCTCCTCTCTCCTCTCTCCTCGGTTATAGCTCCTCCAGAGAGCCTCCTCTCTCCTCGGTTAGAGCTCCTCCAGAGAGCCTCCTCGATGCTCGGTCCTCGATGTGCATTTAGAGAAATGAGATGTCCTTCAACATGGCGCGCTGAAATCCATTTCCGGGTCACTACCGGAGGACCGAGGAGTCGAGGAGGAGAAATGAGAAACCTTCCTTGTCTCTCAAATCAAAAGTGTGCCTCCTGCAGAAACACATGACTGTAGTTTTATGACTCTTCATCGTCACAGGAGGCGGGGCTTATGTATTTATTTATTTCAGTCTGAATTCCTATGTTCCTCTGATAGCAGTGTTTTCTCAGTTTGTTGGTATTTGTTTACGTCCAGAGAGTCATTGAACTCCACCTCAGCAGCACTTCCTGTCTCAGGACCTGCACAGTAAACCAGGGAACTACTCTTTAAGAGAAGAAGAAACATCAAGGAGGCACCATTTTGTTTCTGCAGCTTGTTATTCTCTTTTTAAAAATAGCCCCTTTTTCCCCGAGGTATTTCACATTCTGTTGCTTTTCCTGCATCATTTAGTTTCTGCAGCGTGTTATTCTCTTTTTAAGATGTGAGGTATTTCACATTCTGTTGCTTTTCCTGCGTCATTTAGTTTCTGCAGCGTGTTATTCTCTTTTTAAGATGTGAGGTATTTCACATCAACATTCTGTTGCTTTTCCTGCGTCATTTAGTTTCTGCAGCGTGTTTAGACCTGTAGAAGAGCTTTATTGATCCTCCTGGGGGACATCAGTTTGCTCTCAGACGTTACACACACACACAGTCTGAACCCCACACACACACACACACACACACACAGTCTGAACCCCCCCCCACACACACACACACACACACACAGAGTCTGACCCCCCACACACACACACACACACACACACAGTCTGAACCCCCACACACACACACAAACACAGTCTGAACCCCCCCCACAGTCAGTCTGAACCCCCCACACACACACACAGTCTGAACCCCCCACACACACACACACACACACAGTCTGAACCCCCACACACACACACACAAACACAGTCTGAACCCCCCCCCCACACACACACACACCACACACACACAATCTGAACCCCCCCACAGTCAGTCTGAACCACACACACACACACAGTCTGAACCCCCCACACAGTCAGTCTGAACCACACACACACACAGTCTGAACCCCCCACACACACACACACACACACACACACACAGTCTGAACCCCCCCCCCACAGTCAGTCTGAACCACACACACACACAGTCTGAACCCCCCCCCCCACAGTCAGTCTGAACCACACACACACACACACAGTCTGAACCCCACACACAGTCAGTCTGAACCACACACACACACACAGTCAGTCTGAACCACACACAGTCTGATCCCCACACACACAGTCAGTCTGAACCACACACACAGTCAGTCTGAACCACACACACACAGTCAGTCTGAACCACACACAGTCTGATCCCCACACACACAGTCAGTCTGAACCACACACACAGTCAGTCTGAACCCCACACACACAGTCAGTCTGAATCCCACACACACACACACACACACACACACAGTCAGTCTGAACCACACACACAGTCTGAACCCCACACACAGTCAGTCTGAACCACACACACAGTCAGTCTGAACCCCACACACACACAGTCAGTCTGAACCACACACACAGTCAGTCTGAACCACACACACACAGTCAGTCTGAATCCCACACACACCACACACACACACACACACACACACACACACACACACACACACAGTCAGTCTGAACCCCACACACACAGTCAGTCTGAATCCCACACACACACACACACACACACCACACACACACAGTCAGTCTGAACCACACACACAGTCTGAACCCCACACACACAGTCAGTCTGAACCACACACACAGTCAGTCTGAACCACACACACACACACACACAGTCTGAACCCCACACACAGTCAGTCTGAACCATACACACACACACACACACACACACGTATGTTCGTCACAGGAGGCGGGGCTTATGTATTTATTTATTTCAGTCTGAATTCCTGTGTTCCTCTGATAGCAGTGTTTTCTCAGTTTGTTGGTATTTGTTTACGTCCAGAGAGTCATTGAACTCCACCTCAGCAGCACTTCCTGTCTCAGGACCTGCACAGTAAACCAGGGAACTACTCTTTAAGAGAAGAAGAAACATCAAGGAGGCACCATTTTGTTTCTGCAGCTTGTTATTCTCTTTTTAAAAATAGCCCCTTTTTCCCCGAGGTATTTCACATTCTGTTGCTTTTCCTGCGTCATTTAGTTTCTGCAGCGTGTTTTTCTCTTTTTAAGATGTGAGGTATTTCACATTCTGTTGCTTTTCCTGCGTCATTTAGTTTCTGCAGCGTGTTATTCTCTTTTTAAGATGTGAGGTATTTCACATCAACATTCTGTTGCTTTTCCTGCGTCATTTAGTTTCTGCAGCGTGTATAGACCTGTAGAAGAGCTTTATTGATCCTCCTGGGGGACATCAGTTTGCTCTCAGACGTTACACACACACACACAGTCTGACCCCCCCCCCCACACACACACACACAAACACACACAGTCTGACCCCCCCCCACACACACACACACACAGAGTCTGAACCACACACACACACACAGTCTGAACCACACACACAGTCAGTCTGAACCCCACACACACACAGTCAGTCTGAACCCCATACACACAGTCAGTCTGAACCCCACATACACACACACACAGTCAGTCTGGACCCCACACACACAGTCAGTCTGAACCACACACACACACACAGTCTGAACCCCACACACAGTCAGTCTGAACCACACACACAGTCTGAACCACAAACACACAGTCAGTCTGAATCCCACACACAGTCAGTCTGAACCACACAAAAGTCTGAACCCCACACACAGTCAGTCTGAACCACACACACACACACAGTCAGTCTGAACCCCACACACACAGTCAGTCTGAACCACACACACACACGCACAGTCTGAACCCCACACACACAGTCAGTCTGAACCACACGCACACACATTCTGAACCCTACACACAGTCATCTGAACCCCACACACACATTCTGAACCCCACACACAGTCATCTGAACCCCACACACACATTCAGTCTGAATCCCACACACACACACACACACACACACACACACACAGTCAGTCTGAACCCCACACACACAGTCAGTCTGAACCACACACACACACGCACAGTCTGAGCCCCACACACACAGTCAGTCTGAACCACACACACACACATTCTGAACCCCACACACACAGTCATCTGAACCCCACACCACAGTCAGTCTGAACCACACACACACAGTCTGAACCCCACACACAGTCAGTCTGACCACACACACACACACACAAGTCTGAACCCCAAAACACACAATCAGTCTGAACCCCACACACACACACACACACACACACAGTCAGTCTGAACCCCACCCACACAGTCAGTCTGAACCCACACACACCTTGTCAGTCTGAACCCCACACACACAGTCAGTCTGACCCCCCCCACACACACACAGTCTGAACACACACACAACAGTCAGTCTGAACCCCGCACACACACAGTCAGTCTGAACCCCATACACACACACAGTCAGTCTGGACCCCACACACAGTCAGTCTGAACCACACACACACACAGTCTGAACCCCACACACAGTCAGTCTGAACCACACACACACAGTCAGTCTGAATCCCACACACAGTCAGTCTGAATCCTACACACACAGTCAGTCTGAACCACACACACACAGTCAGTCTAAACCACACACACACACAGTCTGAACCCCACACACAGTCAGTCTGAACCACACACACACAGTCAGTCTGAACCCCACACACACAGTCAGTCTGAATCCCACACACACACACACACACACACAGTCAGTCTGAACCCCACACACACAGTCAGTCTGAACCACACACACACACATTCTGAACCCCACATACACAGTCATCTGAACCCCACACGCACAGTCATCTGAACCCCACACGCACACACAAACAGTCTGAACCCCACACACAAAGTCAGTCTGAACCCCACACACACACAGTCAGCCTGAACCCCACACACACATTGTCAGTCTGAACCCCACACACACACGTCAGTCTGAACCCCACACACATAGTCAGTCTGAACCCCACACACACAGTCAGTCTGAACCCCACACACACAGTCAGTCTGAACCCCACACACATTGTCAGTCTGAACCCCACACACACACGTCAGTCTGAACCCCACACACACAGTCAGTCTGAACCCCACACACACAGTCAGTCTGAACCCCCCCCCCACACACACACAGTCAGTCTGAACCCCACACACAGTCAGTCTGAACCACCCACACACACACACACACACACACACACACAGTCAGTCTGAACCCCACACACACATAGTCAGTCTGAACCCCACACACACACAGTCAGTCTGAACCCCACACACAGTCAGTCTGAACCCCACACACACACACAGTCAGTCAATCAATCAATCAATCCATTTTTATTTATATAGCCCAATATCACAAATGTTACATTTGTCTCAGTGGACTTCACAGTTTGTACAGAATATCAGTAGACAATACGACACCCTCTGTCCTTAGACCCTCACATCGTACAAGGAAAAACTTCCAGAAAAAGGAAAAAAACCCACAGTTTAAAGGGGAAAAAAAATGGGAGAAACCTCAGGGAGAGCAACAGAGGAGGGATCCCTCTCCCAGGACGGACGACGTGCAATAGATGCCGTGTGTAAATTGAGAAGATAATACATTTACAACATAGGTAGTCCAAATGTTTGGAAATGCATGTGTCTATAATAAGAAGATGAATCCACGAGGATATCCATCCAGGACTTATGATCCAGGACCACAGCAACAAGGCACAGCCACGACTCAAGATCCAGGGCTCGCGATCCAGGACTCAGGACCACAGCAACAGGATCAGCCACGACTCAGGATCCCGGCGTAGATAGACACCAAAAAGAAATTTGGGTAAGCTGGGTTATTCGGAACATGAGAGTACACAGGTACAGACAGAGAGAAGGAAGAAGTAAAGTAAAGTGTCCCCCGACAAACTAAGCCTATAGCAGCTAAACTAGGGGCTGAATCTAATCAGCCCTAACTATAAGCTTTATCAAAAAGGAAGGTCTTAAAGTGCCAGTGAAGTGCATTTTTTTGCGCCAAAGTGAAATGGCAGTTTCATTTCTTACATATAATTGTACCTGTTCATGGCTAAAATAATTTTTTAGGAAGTGCGAGGGACGAGATAAACATCGCAAATTTTTCAGAGTCTGAGCCTACCGCTGCTGCAGACGATAGCGGCTGTGACGTCACAAGATGGGCCCAGTTGTGATTGTAAACATGGCGGAGCCTTCGGAAAGTGATACTGGTGCGAGAGAAATGAGTGATTTTGACAGCTTTTCGGACAGGATAGATGAGGAAAGTGGCCATGGAAGTCAATTTAGTTGAGGACAATATTTTGTCATAGATCTAGAGTAGATCTACACACAGGATTGGCCATCACCTGATCATACATTCATCTGTTCATAGCATGATGCAACATTCATGTTCACATGCAGTGTTGTGCTAGTTACTGAAAACCAGTAACTAGTTACAATTACTAGTTACTTCACTACTTACACCAAAAAGTAATGCGTTACTGTGAAAAGTAACTTTTAGTTACTTAAAAAGGGCACCCATTAATGCCCTTATACTGTAGCCTTCATTTCAGTACTGTTATTGCATCGGAGAATAATACAACCTGTTGATCAACTTGACATGCATTTGCATCACTGAACTCTGCTAAGCAATGTGGTCTATACAAACACAAACACAAAGATATGTTTCAAAGTGCCAATCCAGCCGCTGTTGCTTAGGTGGAGGTGGAGTGGCGTCGGATGAGTCTGGGTCTGTGGTCTTAGCTACTAGCTTCGTCCCAGCATGTTGTTTCTGCAGATGTTTCAACAGATTTTAATTGCTGTTTTGGGCAGTCGATAGGATCTTTGACCCGCCAAGACACAACTTACATTTAACTAAAACGTTCTTTTCTTTGTGCTCGACAAAAGTGAAATAGTGAGAATATCTCCAGGCGGAGAAACTCGACTTGAGCTCTGCCGCCGCCATGATAGTCTTGTTAGTAAACAAACACAGTGGCCTTTATTTTTCATAAACAATCTACGAATCTACGAAACAATGACACCAGCCACTCACCTTCATCTTTTGGGAACAGAAACATCGCCACTTCGGCAGAATTGACATTACCACAGCCAGCGGCAATGCATCGCTTCCCGTGTGTTTTTCCTCCCTTTTTCGTCACTGTCGCCTCCATTGTCAGCTTTTCTCGATTGGCAATCACTTCCAGTCGACTGCGAAACACTTTCCAATCAAATACTCGCTCAAAAACGTTGGTAAATTCGACTTTGAAATAGAGACAAAATGAATGGTGGTGAATGTAAACACTTCGGCTTGGCCCATCTTCTGACGTCACGCAGTAGATCGCAAGCCACGCCCACGAAGGCGGAGGTCGACTGCGAATTTCCCAGCGGAAAATTCAAACTCGTCAAATTCGTTGCTATTCCAACATCTTTGATATGGGTTCCAATGGACAATTTTGGTCATTACTATACGTATTAGCATAAAAGATCATGCACCGTCGCACACTTCACTGGGTCTTTAAGCGCACTCTTAAAAACGGATAGGGTGTCTGCCGCCCGAACACAAACTGGAAGCTGATTCCACAAATGTGGAGCTTGATAAGAAAAGGCTCTGGCTCCCATTGTACTTTTAGAGACTCTAGGAACAACCAACAACCCTGCATTCTTGGAACGCAATGCCCTAGTAGGACAGTAGGGTATAATGAGTTCTTTAAGGTAAGATGGCGCCTGCCCATTAAGGGCTTTGTAGGCGAGAAGAAGAATTTTAAATCTATCCTATGTTCTATAGGGAGCCAGTGTAAGGCAGCCAGAACAGGAGTAATGTGGTCCCTTTTCCTAACTCTGGTTAGTACACGTGCTGCAGCATTTTGAATCAGCTGAAGCGACTTAACTGACTTCTTGGTACACCCTGATAATAGAGAGTTACAATAATCTAGCCTTGAAGTAACAAATGCATGGACTAGTTTCTCTGCATCGTTTTGAGGCAAGATATGCCTGATTTTTGCAATGTTACGTAGATGGAAGTAGGCGGTCCTTGAAATAGATTTTATGTGGGCGTTAAAGGATAAATCCTGATCAAATATAACACCAAGATTCCTTACAGTCTCACTGGAGGCCAAATTAATGCCATCCATAGTTAGTATATCTTTAGATAATTTGTTTCGTAGATTCTTTGGGCCGAGTACAATAACTTCAGTTTTGGCCGTGTTTAACATCAAAAAGTTTAAAGTCATCCACGTTTTTAAGTCCTTAAGGCAGTCTTGAATTTTATTTAGATGATTAATTTCATCAGGCTTGATTGATAAATATAGTTGAGTATCATCCGCATAACAATGAAACTGTACAGAATGATTCCTTATAATATTGCCTAACGGAAGCATTATAATGTGAACAAAATAGGTCCAAGCACTGAGCCCTGTGGCACTCCATGGCTCACTTTGGTTCGCATGGAAGAGTCATCGTTGACACACAAACTGAGAGCGTTCAGATAGATAGGACCTAAACCAGCCTAAAGCAGTTCCCTTTATGCCAACTAAGTGCTCTAGTCTTTGCAATAGGATATCATGGTCGATAGTATCAAATGCAGCACTGAGATCGAGCAAGACAAGAATAGAGACAAGTCCTTTGTCTGAGGCTATTAGAAGGTCATTTGTGACTTTAACCAGAGCTGTCTCTGTGCTATGATGTGTTCTAAAGCCAGACTGAAAATCTTCAAATAAATCATTGTTTTCTAAGTAATCACACAACTGTTTTGCGACCGCTTTCTCAAGAATTTTGAGAGGAACGGAAGATTAGAAATAGGTCTATAGTTGGCTAAAACCTCTGGATCGAGGTTGTGCTTTTTAAGAAGCGGTTTTATCACTGCTACTTTAAATGATTGTGGAACATAGCCCGATAATAAAGACATATTCATATATTTAATAAAAGTGCTAATTAATGGAAAAACTTCCTTTAACAGCTGAGTTGGAATCGGGTCTAAGATACACGTTGATGGTTTAGAACAGGCGTGTCAAACTCAAGGCCCGGGGGCCAAATCCGGCCCGCGACCTCATTTGATGTGGCCCGCAAGAGCTTGCAAAGAATATAATATACAATACAATTGGTGTAATTGTTGAATGTTTGCTTTCAATTATTTTCCCTAGACTTCTGCTTTCAGACGGAGTTATTTAGGAAGACCAGAACTGATAATAATCCAATGCAGGGCCAACAATGTAATATAATACAATTATTTTATATATATATTATTTTTACATATGTATATTTATAGATAATTAAAATTACAACCGGCCCTTTGAGTGCAACCATAATGCTGATGTGGCCCGGGATGAAATTGAGTTTGACACCCCTGGTTTAGAAGAAAGAATCATTGAATTCAATTGTTCAAGGTTTATGGCAGAAAAGCATTCTAGTTTTCTATCTAGTGTAATATTAGAACGTACGTTTCCGGGAGCTGTTGATAACTCTATGCTGGTCGAAGGCAAGAGGTCATTCATTTTGTTTCTAAGAGGAACCATTTTATCGTTAAAAAAGCACATCAAATCATTCCTACTGAGTGCTATGGAATAGAAGGCTCATCGAGCTGTCAGTCAGTCTGAACCCCACACACACACACACAGTCAGTCTGAACCCCACACACACCACACACATGCAGTCTGAACCCCACACAACACACACAGTCAGTCTGAACCCCCCCCCCACACACACACACACAGTCATGTCTGAACCCCACACACACAACACACACAGTCAGTC
>JASDAP010000488.1:1241441-1293941 GCA_031216635.1 Dissostichus eleginoides
GAGCTATAGAGGAAACACTGATGGATCTCCGTGGATGCATTTCCGGCAACAGAGATGTTTCAAAGAGTCGTGACGCACGGCCGGACTGATCTCAGCTCTGCATGCATCCCCTGGATATTATTTTAGTACCTGCTTGAATCAGACGCGATGTTTCCAGAGAGAACAGCTGTGAGGTCCGTGCAGAAAGCAGAGCAGTGTGTATAATATATATCACTCAGTATAACAGGCCTACTCTCTTTGTTTGCTTTAGTTTAGTAGGGGGGGGTCTGCATCTGTAGCCTGTTATTGTCTCATTATACAGCACTGTGAATGAATCAAAGTACATCTATAAGTCATCATGGACACATCTGTCCATCAGACAGAGGGCTGCTGAGCCTCCTGTCATCATGAACACATCTGTCCGTCAGACAGAGGGCTGCTGAGCCTCCTGTCATCATGAACACATCTGTCCGTCAGACAGAGGGCTGCTGAGCCTCCTGTCATCATGAACACATCTGTCCATCAGACAGAGGGCTGCTGAGCCTCCTGTCATCATGAACCATCTGTCCATCAGACAGAGGGCTGCTGAGCCTCCTGTCATCATGAACACCTGTCCGTCAGACAGAGGGCTGCTGAGCCTCCTGTCATCATGAACACATCTGTCCATCAGACAGAGGGCTGCTGAGCCTCCTGTCATCATGAACACATCTGTCCATCAGACAGAGGGCTGCTGAGCCTCCTGTCATCATGAACACATCTGTCCATCAGACAGAGGGCTGCTGAGCCTCCTGTCATCATTAATGGACGTCTCTTTAAAATGACCGCTCAGAGGAGAGGAGTTCTCATTTCTCTAACCGCCTGCTTCTTCCCCTCCTCTCTCCTCGGTTCCCCTCCTCGACTCCTCTCTCCTCGGCTCCCCTCCTCTCTCCTCAGTTCCCCTCCTCGACTCCTCTCTCCTCGGCTCCCCTCCTCTCTCCTCGGTTCCCCTCCTCGACTCCTCAATCAATCAATCAATCAATGTTTATTTATATAGCCCAATATCACAAATGTTACATTTGTCTCAGTGGACTTCACAGTTTGTACAGAATATCAGTAGATAATACGACCCCCTCTGTCCTGAGACCCTCACATCGTACAAGGAAAACTTCCAGAAAAAGGAAAAACCCCACAGTTTAAAGGGGAACTTGGGAGAAACCTCAGGGAGAGCAACAGAGGAGGGATCCCTCTCCCAGTGCAATAGATGCCGTGTGTAAATCGAAGAGATAATACATTTACAACAGACTCCTCTCTCCTCGGCTCCCCTCCTCTCTCCTCGGCTCCCCTCCTCTCCTCAGTTCCCCTCGGTTCCCCTCCTCGACTCCTCTCTCCTCGGCTCCCCTCCTCTCTCCTCGGTTCCCCTCTTCGGCTCCTCTCTCCTCGGTTCCCCTCCTCGACTCCTCTCTCCTCGGTTCCCCTCCTCGACTCCTCTCTCCTCGGTTCCCCTCCTCGACTCCTCCGCTCGCATCTCCTGTGGGCAGGACTAAGACACGAGGATAGGAGTCGAGGATAGGAGTCGAGGATAGGAGTCGAGGAGGGGGGTTAGAGAATTGAGAAGCCTTCATGGAGTTCTGCCTGAGACATGAGACAACAAGCAGCGTTCCCATAAACACCAGTCAGTGTGGGACTCAGCCCGACTGCAGAGAGCTGACTGCAGAAACAACATCAACAGAACACACGCTCTTATTGTGAAAGTCCTGCAGCACCAATAAGCAGTGACTGGACAACAACAACTAAAGTTAGTCTCAGCGTCATGTGACCCACATATCTGCTGAAGTTAGGAGTCTCACGGCGGTGCGTTCACTGACTGAAATAGCTGCAGTTTATTACAGTCTTTATGAAGAGGAGTCTCAACAAACCTCTGACATCAAGACGAGACATTTCTGACCTGAGAATGTGTGTGTGTGTGTGTGTGTGTGTGTGTCTGTGTGTGTGTATGTGTTTGATGTGTTCTCTGTGTGTGTGTGTGTGTGTGTGTGTGTGTGTGAGTGTGTCTCTGTGTGTGTCTCTGTGTGTGTGTGTGTCTCTGTGTGTGTGTGTGTCTGTGTGTGTGTGTGTCTGTGTGTGTCTCTGTGTGTGTGTCTCTGTGTGTGCTCTGTGTGTGTGTGGTTGTCTCTGTGTTGTGTTGTGTCTCTGTGTGTGAGTGTGTGTCTCTGTGTGTCTCTGTGTGTGTGTGTGTCTGTGTGTGTGTGTCTGTGTGTGTGTGTGTGTGTGTCTCTGTGTGTGTGTGTCTCTGAGTGTGTGTGTGTCTGTGTGTGTGTGTGTGAGTGTGTGTGTGTGTCTGTGTGTGAGTGTGAGTGTGAGTGTGTGTCTGTGTGTGTCTGTGTGTGTGTCTGTGTGTGTGTGTGTGTCTCTGTGTGTGTGTGTCTCTGTGTGTGTGTGTGTCTCTGTGTGTCTCTGTGTGTGTGTGTCTCTGTGTGTGTGTGTGTGTCTCTGTGTGTGTCTGTGTGTGTGTGTCTCTCTGTGTGTGTGTCTCTGTGTGTGTGTCTCTGTGTGTGTCTCTGTGTGTGTGTGTCTCTGTCTATGTGTGTGTCTGTGTGTGTGTCTCTGTGTGTGTGTGTGTGGATCAGGATCTGTCTCTGAAACCTCTAGATGTGTTTCAGGGAGAGAAAAAATCCCTTTAAGTCTCTCTGTGACGTCTCTCCCTGAAACACATCTAGAGGTCTCAGAGACACACAGATCCCTTTAAGTCTCTCTGTGACGTCTCTCCCTGAAACACATCTAGAGGTCTCAGAGACACACAGATCCCTTAAGTCACTCTGTGACGTCTCTCCCTGAAACACATCTAGAGGTCTCAGAGACACACAGATCCCTTTAAGTCTCTCTGTGACGTCTCTCCCTGAAACACATCTAGAGGTCTCAGAGACACACAGATCCCTTTAAGTCTCTCTGTGACGTCTCTCCCTGAAACACATCTAGAGGTCTCAGAGACACACAGATCCCTTTAAGTCTCTCTGTGACGTCTCTCCCTGAAACACATCTAGAGGTCTCAGAGACACACAGATCCCTTTAAGTCTCTCTGTGACGTCTCTCCCTGAAACACATCTAGAGGTCTCAGAGACACACAGATCCCTTTAAGTCTCTCTGTGACGTCTCTCCCTGAAACCATCTAGAGGTCTCAGAGACACACAGATCCCTTTAAGTCTCTCTGTGACGTCTCTCCCTGAAACACATCTAGAGTCTCAGAGACACACAGATCCCTTTAAGTCACTCTGTGACGTCTCTCCCTGAAACACATCTAGAGGTCTCAGAGACACACAGATCCCTTTAAGTCTCTCTGTGACGTCTCTCCCTGAAACACATCTAGAGGTCTCAGACACACAGATCCCTTTAAGTCTCTCTGTGACGTCTCTCCCTGAAACACATCTAGAGGTCTCAGAGACACACAGATCCCTTTAAGTCTCTCTGTGACGTCTCTCCCTGAAACACATCTAGAGGTCTCAGAGACACACAGATCCCTTTAAGTCTCTCTGTGACGTCTCTCCCTGAAACACATCTAGCGGTCTCAGAGACACACAGATCCCTTTAAGTCTCTCTGTGACGTCTCTCCTGAAACACATCTAGAGGTCTCAGAGACACACAGATCCCTTTAAGTCTCTCTGTGACGTCTCTCCCTGAAACACATCTAGAGGTCTCAGAGACACACAGATCCCTTTAAGTCTCTCTGTGACGTCTCTCCCTGAAACACATCTAGAGGTCTCAGAGACACACAGATCCCTTTAAGTCTCTCTGTGACATCTCTCCCTGAAACACATCTAGAGGTCTCAGAGACACACAGATCCCTTTAAGTCACTCTGTGACGTCTCTCCCTGAAACACATCTAGCGGTCTCAGAGACACACAGATCCCTTTAAGTCACTCTGTGACGTCTCTCCCTGAAACACATCTAGCGTCTCAGAGACACACAGATCCCTTTAAGTCTCTCTGTGACGTCTCTCCTGAAACACATCTAGAGGTCTCAGAGACACACAGATCCCTTTAAGTCACTCTGTGACGTCTCTCCCTGAAACACATCTAGAGGTCTCAGAGACACACAGATCCCTTTAAGTCTCTCTGTGACGTCTCTCCCTGAAACACATCTAGAGGTCTCAGAGACACACAGATCCCTTTAAGTCACTCTGTGACGTCTCTCCCTGAAACACATCTAGAGGTCTCAGAGACACACAGATCCCTTTAAGTCTCTCTGTGACGTCTCTCCCTGAAACACATCTAGAGGTCTCAGAGACACACAGATCCCTTTAAGTCACTCTGTGACGTCTCTCCCTGAAACACATCTAGAGGTCTCAGAGACACACAGATCCCTTTAAGTCACTCTGTGACGTCTCTCCCTGAACACATCTAGAGGTCTCAGAGACACACAGATCCCTTTAAGTCTCTCTGTGACGTCTCTCCCTGAAACACATCTAGAGGTCTCAGAGACACACAGATCCCTTTAAGTCTCTCTGTGACGTCTCTCCCTGAAACACATCTAGAGGTCTCAGAGACACACAGATCCTGCTGATCCTCACACATCTGAGTCTGTAAATCACTGAGAGGACGTTCAGAGGAGCAAAGACACTCTGTCCTAAAATACACGAAGCAGAAACTGAGTAAAAATAAAGACGGACGTCAGAGAAGATCAGAGACACTTTGAGATCTGAGTAGAGTTTACTGAAGAATCAAGAGAATCTGAAACTGGATCTGATTCATTCTCTACAGTCATCAGAGGAACAGCTGAGAGGATTAACAAAGAGAGAGAGTGTGTGTGTGTGTGTGTGTGTGTGTGTGTGTGTGTGTGTGTGTGTGTGTGTGGTGTGTGTGTGTGTGAGATTCCTCTCTCCTGCAGTAACTGTCTGTTTGAGGATTTATGATGCATTCAGGTGCCGTTCATTTTTAAATTGTCCGTGTTTATTTCAGAATCGAAATGTTAACCTAGTTATTTAAATTATATTTGATGTTGCTTTGTTCAATCTTTTTTGTGTGTGAACTAAAGAGTTCTGATGAACTAAGTACGGCAAAGTACTCGCTGTGAAAGCGCCTAATACGATAAAGAACCATAGAGGCGCTAATCTGTCACAGGTTCAAAACAACATGAAGTGTTGAGACGTCTGCAAACATCCAGGAAGCGTTTCTGCAGAACGACAGGATTCCTGTTGATCAGGAAGACAGGAAGTGAGGCAGATCAACTCAGAGGCATTTCCTGTCTCTGGGAAACTCTGAAGAAACCAGAAAATACTTCATAAAAAGGTATTTCTGCTGGGATTCAATCAATAAAACAGTTACAAATGTAAATTCTCCAGGGAATGTTCGGACGCCATGTTTGTAGTTTATTGACGGAAATATCTCCAACTTGAAAACACTTTATTTTGCCCGTCGTGTTCAAACTCCTCAGGAATACAGAGGTCAACAGTATGTCTGAGTCTCTGAATAAAGGAAAGGAGCTTCGATGCTTCCTCTGTCGTCTCCTTTAGGAAACACTGGAGCATCCTTTAAGAAAGGAAAGGAGATAAAGCCTTCCCACAATCCTTTGCAGCAACAAAGAGACGCACCATTCACTCTGAATAAGGCGTTACATTTATCAACACACACACACACACACACACACACACACACACACACACACACACACACCACACACCACACCACACACACACACCACACCACCACACACACACACACACACACACACACACACACACACACACACACACACACACACACACACACACAACACACACACACACACACACACACACACACACACACCACACACACACACACACACTCTTGAGTCAGCATGTAACATGTGTGTGAGGACCAGCGCTCACACACACACTAACAGACTGAATGTCACAGCTGTGTGGAACATTCTGCAGGAGCTTCCTCTCAGAGGAGAACACACTCTTTCAACACAGAGGAGAACGTTCTGCAGGAGCTTCCTCTCAGAGGAGAACACACTCTTTCAACACAGAGGAGAACGTTCTGCAGGAGCTTCCTCTCAGAGGAGAACACACTCTTTCAACACAGAGGAGAACGTTCTGCAGGAGCTTCCTCTCAGAGGAGAACACACTCTTTCAACACAGAGGAGAACGTTCTGCAGGAGCTTCCTCTCAGAGGAGAACACACTCTTTCAACACAGAGGAGAACGTTCTGCAGGAGCTTCCTCTCAGAGGAGAACACACTCTTTCAACACAGAGGAGAACGTTCTGCAGGAGCTTCATCTCAGAGGAGAACACACTCTTTCAACACAGAGGAGAACGTTCTGCAGGAGCTTCCTCTCAGAGGAGAACACACTCTTTCAACACAGAGGAGAACGTTCTGCAGGAGCTTCCTCTCAGAGGAGAACACACTCTTTCAACACAGAGGAGAACGTTCTGCAGGAGCTTCATCTCAGAGGAGAACACACTCTTTCAACACAGAGGAGAACGTTCTGCAGGAGCTTCCTCTCAGAGGAGAACACACTCTTTCAACACAGAGGAGAACGTTCTGCAGGAGCTTCCTCTCAGAGGAGAACACACTCTTTCAACACTGAGAGGAGAACGTTCTGCAGGAGCTTCCTCTCAGAGGAGAACACATTCTTTCAACACTGAGAGGAGAACGTTCTGCAGGAGCTTCCTCTCAGAGGAGAACACACTCTTTCAACACAGAGAGGAGAACGTTCTGCAGGAGCTTCATCTCAGAGGAGAACACACTCTTTCAACACTGAGAGGAGAACGTTCTGCAGGAGCTTCCTCTCAGAGGAGAACACACTCTTTCAACACTGAGAGGAGAACGTTCTGCAGGAGCTTCATCTCAGAGGAGAACACACTCTTTCAACACAGAGGAGAACGTTCTGCAGGAGCTTCCTCTCAGAGGAGAACACACTCTTTCAACACTGAGAGGAGAACGTTCTGCAGGAGCTTCCTCTCAGAGGAGAACACACTCTTTCAACACTGAGAGGAAACAGATATCAAAATATATGGAGAAACTTTTATAATTATTTAAAAATAAAAACACTTGTCAGCTTAAAGTCGGAGTTAAAATGGTTCAAATTGAAATACATTTGATATAATTTAATTTGTTTTAGTGTTTTTAGAGAGGACCTGAGGACACTTTCACTTCTTCTTCTGCACTTTATTAAATGTCCTGTTTCACTTCTTCTTCTTCTTCTTCTTCTGCACCTTAGGTATCTGCGCTCACCTCCTGCAGCGTTTTGTGATTCGATCAAATGATTCATTTATCTTTCCATGCATTTTAGGTGTACTCATTTATTTTATCCATCAAATGTATTCATTTTAATATATTTTGTATTTATTTATGTATTTATTCTTTGTCTATTTTCTGAGAACACAGTCTGTTTGTCTGTTTGTCCCTGAAGGCATCGCGGAGTCTTTTAAACAGCGAAACAGGAAGCATGCTGGGAAATCCCCTCTGGAGCAGGAAGGGAGGGGCTGACAGGGGGGGGGGGTGAGTAAGAGAGGAGAGGGAGGTGCTGACAGGAAGTGAGGGGGGGGGGGGGAATACCTCTGCAGGGTCATCATCAGAAAATACAGAATTGGGTCAAAATGACAAAAAACAACTGAGTCTCACAAAACAACGTGTAATAGCGACGTTTGTCCACAGGGCAGAACGTAGTTTATTCACAAATAACCCTCTCAAAGCGTGACATGGATACACATCTTCACTCAATTTAAACCACTTAATGTCGTGGGTAAGCTGGACAAACTTTTTAGTTGATGAGTACTGCAGATATCATATCACTGTACAATCATTCAACAGTGAGAATAGAATAGGAGGAGGAAACCCTCTTTAATGTTCTCACATGCAGAGCACACAGCACACACAGTGACATGTGTTCTCTGCTTTTAACCCATCCTAGCACCAGGAGTCTAGTACCAGGAGTCCTAGTCTAGCACTAGGAGTCTAGTACCAGGAGTCTAGCACCAGGAGTCCTAGTCTAGCACCAGGAGTCTAGTACTAGGAGTCTAGTACCAGGAGTCTAGCACCAGGAGTCTAGCACCAGGAGCCTAGTACCAGGAGCCTAGTACCAGCAGTCTAGCACCAGGAGTCTAGCACCATGAGTCTAGAACCAGGAGTCTAGTACCAGGAGTCTAGCACCAGCAGTCTAGTACCAGGAGTCTAGTACCAGGAGTCTAGTACCAGGAGTCTAGTACCAGGAGTCCTAGTCTAGCACTAGGAGTCTAGTACCAGGAGTCTAGTACCAGGAGTCCTAGTCTAGCACTAGGAGTCTAGTACCAGGAGTCTAGCACCGGGAGTCTAGTACCAGGAGTCTAGTACCAGGAGCCTAGCACCAGGAGTCTAGCACCAGGAGTCTAGTACCAGGAGCCTAGCACCAGGAGTCTAGCACCAGGAGTCTAGCACCATGAGTCTAGTACCAGGAGCCTAGCACCAGCAGTCTAGCACCAGGAGTCTAGCACCAGGAGTCTAGCACCAGGAGTCTAGTACCAGGAGTCTAGCACCAGCAGTCTAGCACTAGGAGTCTAGCACCAGGAGTCTAGCACCAGGAGCCTAGCACTAGGAGTCTAGCACCAGGAGTCTAGCACCAGGAGTCTAGCACTACGAGTCTAGCAGCAGGAGTCTAGCACCATGAGTCTAGCACCAGGAGTCTAGCACTACGAGTCTAGTACCAGGAGCCTAGTACCAGGAGCCTAGTACCAGCAGTCTAGCACCAGGAGTCTAGCACCATGAGTCTAGAACCAGGAGTCTAGTACCAGGAGTCTAGCACCAGCAGTCTAGTACCAGGAGTCTAGTACCAGGAGTCTAGTACCAGGAGTCTAGTACCAGGAGTCCTAGTCTAGCACTAGGAGTCTAGTACCAGGAGTCTAGTACCAGGAGTCTAGTACCAGGAGTCTAGTACCAGGAGTCCTAGTCTAGCACTAGGAGTCTAGTACCAGGAGTCTAGCACCGGGAGTCTAGTACCGGGAGTCTAGTACCAGGAGTCTAGTACCAGGAGCCTAGCACCAGGAGTCTAGCACCAGGAGTCTAGTACCAGGAGCCTAGCACCAGGAGTCTAGCACCAGGAGTCTAGCACCATGAGTCTAGTACCAGGAGCCTAGCACCAGCAGTCTAGCACCAGGAGTCTAGCACCAGGAGTCTAGCACCAGGAGTCTAGTACCAGGAGTCTAGCACCAGCAGTCTAGCACTAGGAGTCTAGCACCAGGAGTCTAGCACCAGGAGCCTAGCACTAGGAGTCTAGCACCAGGAGTCTAGCACCAGGAGTCTAGCACTACGAGTCTAGCAGCAGGAGTCTAGCACCATGAGTCTAGCACCAGGAGTCTAGCACTACGAGTCTAGTACCAGGAGTCTAGTACCAGGAGCCTAGGACCAGGAGTCTAGCACCAGGAGTCCTAGTCTAGCACCAGGAGTCTAGTACCAGGAGTCCTAGTCTAGTACCAGGAGTCTAGCACCAGGAGTCTAGCACCAGGAGTCTAGCACCAGGAGCCTAGTACCAGGAGTCTAGTACCAGCAGTCTAGCACCAGGAGTCTAGTACCAGGAGTCTAGCACCAGCACTCTAGCACTAGGAGTCTAGCACCGGGAGTCTAGTACCGGGAGTCTAGTACCGGGAGTCTAGTACCAGGAGTCTAGTACCAGGAGCCTAGCACCAGGAGTCTAGCACCAGGAGCCTAGCACCAGGAGTCTAGCACCAGGAGCCTAGCACCAGGAGTCTAGCACCAGGAGCCTAGCACCAGGAGTCTAGCACCAGGAGTCTAGCACCAGGAGCCTAGCACCAGCAGTCTAGCACCAGGAGTCTAGCACCAGGAGTCTAGCACCAGCAGTCTAGCACCAGGAGTCTAGCACCAGGAGTCTAGCACCAGGAGTCTAGCACCAGGAGCCTAGCACCAGGAGCCTAGCACCAGGAGTCTAGCACCAGGAGTCTAGCACCAGGAGTCTAGTACCAGGAGTCTAGCACCAGGAGTCTAGTACCAGGAGTCTAGCACCAGCAGTCTAGCACTAGGAGCCTAGCACCAGGAGCCTAGCACCAGGAGCCTAGCACCAGGAGCCTAGCACCAGGAGTCTAGCACCAGGAGTCTAGTACCAGGAGTCTAGCACTAGGAGTCTAGCACCAGGAGTCTAGCACCAGGAGTCCAGCACCAGGAGTCTAGCACCAGGAGTCTAGTACCAGGAGTCTAGCACCAGGAGTCTAGTACCAGGAGTCTAGCACCAGGAGTCTAGCACTACGAGTCTAGCAGCAGGAGTCTAGCACCATGAGTCTAGCACCAGGAGTCTAGCACTACGAGTCTAGTACCAGGAGTCTAGTACCAGCAGTCTAGCACCAGCAGTCTAGCACCAGCAGTCTAGCACTAGGAGTCTAGCACCAGGAGTCTAGCACCATGAGTCTAGCACCAGGAGTCTAGCACTACGAGTCTACCACCAGGAGTCTAGCACCAGGAGTCTAGCACCAGGAGTCTAGCACTACGAGTCTAGCACCAGGAGACTAGCACCATGAGTCGAGCACCAGGAGTCTAACACTACGAGTCTAGTACCAGGAGTCGAGCACCATGAGTCTAGCACCAGGAGTCTAGCACTAGGAGTCTAGCACCAGGAGTCTAGTACCAGGAGTCTAGCACCAGGAGTCTAGTACCAGGAGTCTTGTACTAGGAGTCTAGTACCAGGAGTCTAGCACCAGGAGTCTAGCACTACAAGTCTAGTACCAGGAGTCTAGTACCAGGAGTCTTGTACTAGGAGTCTAGTACCAGGAGTCTAGCACCAGGAGTAGCACTACAAGTCTAGTACCAGCTTGAACTTGAACCGGCGACCCTACGGCTCACAGTCCCTACTGAGCCACTGCCGGATACTTCCGGTTTTACGCAGAGACCGTGAAAACTGTTTTCACCCGGTGAGAGTGGACGCTAACTGTACATGGACGCTGGCCAATAGAAATGAAGAGGGGGAAAGACGTCTCACAATCACAGGGTGCGCTCAGAGCAACCTCTATGGTTAAAGACGTAGAATATACACGTCCTCCTGACCTCAAATAATCTTCGTAATATCTTTCAAACTATAGATCCGACAACATCCATACTCTAAAAGTACGATATACACTTCTTGCTAGAAGAATCAAAAAGCATTTTAACGCCAAAAATATCCTACAATTTAGGACTTTCTAGGGTTAGGGAATGTTTATGTCTCACGGTGGTAAAGTTGGCGATCACGTGACACGGACACTGGCCATTAGAAATGAATATTCTATTAAATATTGTAGCCATGTCACGTCTTGAGAGGGTTATTTGTGAATACGTTCTGCGCTGTGGACAAACGTAGTATTACACGTGTTTCTGTGAGACTGGGTTGCAAAGAATAAGCAGAGGTTTCTGGAACGGATAATAAAATAGAACACTTTTATATGTATGGGTGAGTTCAGGGCTGCTGGGTTATTCCACACATTAGTTTATAATCGTTTCCTAAGTTTGTGTTTTTTTTAAATACAATAGTTTTTTTTTATTTTGACCATAAATGCAAGTTAATGTCTTCTTTATTTACTTACTGACTTCCCCTGCATCCCGTTCCGTTTCCTCAGCCAGAATACAGTTGTATGTTTTTACAATATGTGTTTTACTGTGCTTTGGCAGTTTCTTATGTTTCTTGCACACATTTGATACTTTATGATCATTTAAAAAGGATGATGAATAACCTCAGCTCCATAATAAAATATCACTTTCTTTAATTCTTTGTCCTCTTTTCCTGTAGAACGTGTTTTTGACCTCAGAAAGCCTCTAAAGGTCAGACGGTCATCCTCTCCCAGAGAACAGCAGCTTCATCCGGTCGTACATAAATAAGAGTTATTTCAGAGAGACGTAGTGAAGCACCAGAAGACGCCTGAGGACAGACGTCCCATGACTCAAACATCTCTTCATAAATCCTAAAAATAGCTCCTAAATGAATCCTAAATATGAACAGAAGTCTTGTTCTGCAGGACGAGTCTCTGATGCTTTATGGAAGATAAATAAATGCCATTGTTTTTTTCCTCTCGCTGTGTTTATGTAACGCAAAGTTATGGATCAAAGAAACCTCTATCATCTCAGTGAAGGGGTTCGTTTGACTACAATTCCCACAATGCATCTCCAAAATGAACATAGAGACGCAGCAAATAAAGATGGTGCTATCAGAAGCTCTAAATAAATCTGGCGGTCAACATATGATGAAAAGGATAATAAACTCAGCTCCATAATACAACATGACTTTTCCTCTAACTCTTGTTCCTTTCTTCAGAAAAACGTGTGATTCGACCTCAGAAATAACAGAAAGCCTCCGAGAGCCTCAGAAAGCCTCCGAGAGTCTCAGAAAGCCTCCGAGAGCCTCAGAGAGCCTCAGAAAGAACAGAAAGCCTCAGAGAGCCTCAGAAAGCCTCGAAGAGCCTCAGAGAGCCTCAGAAAGAACAGAAAGCCTCAGAGAGCCTCAGAAAGCCTCGAAGAGCCTCAGAGAGCCTCAGAAAGAACAGAAAGCCTCAGAGAGCCTCAGAAAGCCTCAGAAAGACTCAGAAAGCCTCAGAAAGAACAGAAAGCCTCAGAAAGCCTCAGAAAGAACAGAAAGCCTCAGAAAGCCTTGAAGAGCCTCAGAAAGCCTCAGAGAGCCTCGAAGAGCCTCAGAAAGCCTCAGAGAGCCTCAGAAAGAACAGAAAGCCTCAGAGAGCCTCGAAGAGCCTCAGAAAGCCTCCGAGAGCCTCAGAGAGCCTCGAAGAGCCTCAGAACGAACAGAAAGCCTCAGAAAGCCTTGAAGAGCCTCAGAAAGCCTCAGAGAGCCTCGAAGAGCCTCAGAAAGACTCAGAAAGCCTCAGAGAGCCTCAGAAAGAACAGAAAGAACAGAAAGACCAGAAAGAACAGAAAGCCTCAGAAAGCCTCAGAAAGCCTCAGAAAGACTCAGAAAGAACAGAAAGACTCAGAAAGCCTCAGAAAGACTCAGAAAGACTCAGAAAGACTCAGAAAGCCTCAGAAAGAACAGAAAGACTCAGAAAGAACAGAAAGAACAGAAAGACTCAGAAAGACTCAGAAAGAACAGAAAGACTCAGAAAGAACAGAAAGACTCAGAAAGAACAGAAAGACTCAGAAAGAACAGAAAGACTCAGAAAGAACAGAAAGACTCGAAGAGCCCTTCAGATCAAACGAGGGAGAAACAGCAGCTAAAAGTCTGCTGAGGAAACCCTGAAATCTGCTCCTGAACCCTCAGATATCCAATAATCCAACTCTAAAACCTCCAGGCCAAAGCTCGATAAGTCATTTGACGGTTCAGTAATGTAAAAAGCAGTGCCACAATACCTCATTTCATCACGCTTTCAAGTTGAAATGTGCTTTATTTTGTGTCCAATGTGCGTTTTTTAAGCATTTAATCGTTTAAAACGTTGCTTTTCACTGTGTTTTCCATGAAAAGATGAAAACTAGATCTGTTTTGGGTCACACAGAGTTCTTCACAAAGGTCTAGTGGCTGGACGGAGAAATACAGAATCACACAGCGCAGCAAGCAAAACAGAAACACATTAAAGGTAAGAACAGAAAATAAACAAGATTAAACAACAGCCGTGTAGTAAAAACAATGAACCATTTGAAGCATTAGAAGCAACCAGAACGCTGAGGAGAAGAGCTTTAAGAGGGAAGTGTAGGAGTCTAATGTGTTTGTGAACATGAAGCCCCTAAAAGCTTCAAAGCAACCTGAAGGAAACTCTCAGAGACCCGCATGCTTTCAGAGAAACTCTCAGAGACCCGCATGCTTTCAGAGAAACTCTCAGAGTGACCCGCATGCTTTCAGAGAAACTCTCAGAGTGACCCGCATGCTTTCAGAGAAACTCCAGAGACCTGCATGCTTTCAGAGAAACTCTCAGAGTGACCCGCATGCTTTCAGAGAAACTCTCAGAGTGACCCGCATGCTTTCAGAGAAACTCTGTGACCCGCATGCTTTCAGAGAAACTCCAGAGACCTGCATGCTTTCAGAGAAACTCTCAGAGTGACCCGCATGCTTTCAGAGAAACTCTCAGAGTGACCTGCATGCTTTCAGAGAAACTCTCAGAGACCCGCATGCTTTCAGAGAAACTCCAGAGACCTGCATGCTTTCAGAGAAACTCTCAGAGTGACCTGCATGCTTTCAGAGAAACTCTCAGTGACCCGCATGCTTTCAGAGAAACTCTCAGAGTGACCCGCATGCTTTCAGAGAAACTCTCAGTGACCCGCATGCTTTCAGAGAAACTCTCAGAGTGACCCGCATGCTTTCAGAGAAACTCTCAGTGACCCGCATGCTTTCAGAAAACTCTCAGACCCGCATGCTTTCAGAGAAACTCTCAGAGTGACCCGCATGCTTTCAGAGAAACTCTCAGAGTGACCCGCATGCTTTCAGAGAAACTCCAGAGACCTGCATGCTTTCAGAGAAACTCTCAGTGACCCGCATGCTTTCAGAGAAACTCTCAGAGACCTGCATGCTTTCAGAGAAACTCTCAGAGTGACCCGCATGCTTTCAGAAAACTCCCGAGACCCGCATGCTTTCAGAAAACTCTCAGAGACCCGCATGCTTTCAGAGAAACTCTCAGAGTGACCCGCATGCTTTCAGAGAAACTCTCAGAGACCCGCATGCTTTCAGAGAAACTCCAGAGACCTGCATGCTTTCAGAGAAACTCTCAGAGACCCGCATGCTTTCAGAGAAACTCTCAGACCCGCATGCTTTCAGAGAAACTCTCAGAGTGACCCGCATGCTTTCAGAGAAACTCCAGAGACCTGCATGCTTTCAGAGAAACTCTCAGAGTGACCCGCATGCTTTCAGAGAAACTCTCAGAGACCTGCATGCTTTCAGAGAAACTCTCAGAGACCCGCATGCTTTCAGAGAAACTCTCAGAGTGACCCGCATGCTTTCAGAGAAACTCTCAGAGACCCGCATGCTTTCAGAGAAACTCTTTATGAGGCTCTGACGTCACTTTCCAGAGAAACTCTCAGAGTGACCCGCATGCTTTCAGAGAAACTCCCGAGACCCGCATGCTTTCAGAAAACTCTCAGAGACCCGCATGCTTTCAGAGAAACTCTCAGAGTGACCCGCATGCTTTCAGAGAAACTCTCAGAGACCCGCATGCTTTCAGAGAAACTCCAGAGACCTGCATGCTTTCAGAGAAACTCTCAGAGACCTGCATGCTTTCAGAGAAACTCTCAGACCCGCATGCTTTCAGAGAAACTCTCAGAGTGACCCGCATGCTTTCAGAAAACTCTCAGAGTGACCCGCATGCTTTCAGAGAAACTCCAGAGACCTGCATGCTTTCAGAGAAACTCTCAGAGTGACCCGCATGCTTTCAGAGAAACTCTCAGAGTGACCCGCATGCTTTCAGAGAAACTCTCAGAGTGACCCGCATGCTTTCAGAGAAACTCTCAGAGTGACCCGCATGCTTTCAGAGAAACTCTCAGAGTGACCCGCATGCTTTCAGAGAAACTCTCAGAGTGACCCGCATGCTTTCAGAGAAACTCTAAGAGACCCGCATGCTTTCAGAGAAACTCTCAGTGACCCACATGCTTTCAGAAAACTCTCAGTGACCCGCATGCTTTCAGAGAAACTCTCAGAGACCCGCATGCTTTCAGAGAAACTCTCAGAGTGACCCGCATGCTTTCAGAGAAACTCTCAGACCCGCATGCTTTCAGAGAAACTCTCAGAGACCTGCATGCTTTCAGAGAAACTCTCAGAGTGACCCGCATGCTTTCAGAGAAACTCTCAGAGACCTGCATGCTTTCAGAGAAACTCTCAGAGACCCGCATGCTTTCAGAGAAACTCTCAGAGTGACCCGCATGCTTTCAGAGAAACTCTCAGAGACCCGCATGCTTTCAGAGAAACTCTTTATGAGGCTCTGACGTCACTTTCCAGAGAAAATCCTGAATCAGAGCGAAGCTGGAAGTAAAAGTGTCATATTTTGCTTCTCAAACAACCAATAAATCCAGAGGTTTCTTCACTTCCTTTGAAAGAAGGAGAAGAAACTCAGAATCTCAGTTTCAGTGTCAGAGCGAACGGACATCCATCCCATAATGATTCAGAGTGAAAACAAAGCTGTCTGACCGTTTTTGAGGAACAGAAATATTGTTTTCTGGCATCACTTTAACAAAAGCCTGAAACCTGTTTCTGCTCCTGAACCCTCAGAAGCTCCAGAGACTCTGAGACTCTCTGGGAACTTCTGTTCACTCATTTTAAAGAGCAGAAGCGTTACGAGCCGGGTTTTAAACTCTTATTCCTGCTCAAAGAGTTTGATCCGATCAGCTGGAGGTAAAGCTCAATGCACGAGAGAAGAGTGTGCTATATTCAGAGAGGAGACGCTCACAATGAAACAGCTGTTCATCAAACACAGCACTCTCATACAGGAGCACAGAGAAGTGAGAGAGTGTGTGTGTGTGTGTGTGTGTTTGTGTGGAAACAGAGAGAGACGTGAGTCAGAGAGGAGGACGTGATAATTACCCAGAATGCAGTGCACACGTACAGACAGCAGAGTCCTCAGGATTAGGATGGGCTTCTTGCCGTTGCTGTGGAAACACACAAACACACAAATGTAACACACACAAATGTAACACACATTTATTACATTTGTATTTTTTTTACAGATAAATCAAGTCAGGGATCCCAAAAACAAACAAACAAAAGATCTTCTGATGCTTTTGCAATTAATAATAATAAACACAAGTCTCATTATTATTTTATTAATAATAACACGACTTGTCCCTCTGTCTCTGCTCGGCAGTTTGACAGCAGCTCAGATCCTCCTGTGTCAGGAGCTGTGAAACTGTTCTGACCTCAGAGCAGTTTGACAGCAGCTCAGATCCTCCTGTGTCAGGAGCTGTGAAACTGTTCTGATCTCAGAGCAGTTTGACAGCAGCTCAATCCTCCTGTGTCAGGAGCTGTGAAACTGTTCTGACCTCAGAGCAGTTTGACAGCAGCTCAGATCCTCCTGTGTCAGGAGCTGTGAAACTGTTCTGATCTCAGAGCAGTTTGACAGCAGCTCAGATCCTCCTGTGTCAGGAGCTGTGAAACTGTTCTGACCTCAGAGCAGTTTGACAGCAGCTCAGATCCTCCTGTTCAGGAGCTGTGAAACTGTTCTGATCTCAGAGCAGTTTGACAGCAGCTCAGATCCTCCTGTGTCAGGAGCTGTGAAACTGTTCTGACCTCAGAGCAGTTTGACAGCAGCTCAGATCCTCCTGTGTCAGGAGCTGTGAAACTGTTCTGACCTCAGAGCAGTTTGACAGCAGCTCAGATCCTCCTGTGTCAGGAGCTGTGAAACTGTTCTGACCTCAGAGCAGTTTGACAGCAGCTCAGATCCTCCTGTTTCAGGAGCTGTGAAACTGTTCTGATCTCAGAGCAGTTTGACAGCAGCTCAGATCCTCCTGTGTCAGGAGCTGTGAAACTGTTCTGACCTCAGAGCAGTTTGACAGCAGCTCAGATCCTCCTGTTTCAGGAGCTGTGAAACTGTTCTGACCTCAGAGCAGTTTGACAGCAGCTCAGATCCTCCTGTTTCAGGAGCTGTGAAACTGTTCTGACCTCAGAGCAGTTTGACAGCAGCTCAGATCCTCCTGTGTCAGGAGCTGTGAAACTGTTCTGATCTCAGAGCAGTTTGACAGCAGCTCAGATCCTCCTGTTTCAGGAGCTGTGAAACTGTTCTGACCTCAGCAGTTTGACAGCAGCTCAGATCCTCCTGTTTCAGGAGCTGTGAAACTGTTCTGACCTCAGAGCAGTTTGACAGCAGCTCAGATCCTCCTGTGTCAGGAGCTGTGAAACTGTTCTGACCTCAGAGCAGTTTGACAGCAGCTCAGATCCTCCTGTGTCAGGAGCTGTGAAACTGTTCTGACCTCAGAGCAGTTTGACAGCAGCTCAGATCCTCCTGTGTCAGGAGCTGTGAAACTGTTCTGATCTCAGAGCAGTTTGACAGCAGCTCAGATCCTCCTGTGTCAGGAGCTGTGAAACTGTTCTGATCTCAGAGCAGTTTCTACTTCAGAGCTGCAGAGACGTCAGACGACGGAAAGAAAGAGGGGGGGGGAGTAAGGGGGGGTTATGAGGAAAAGGGAAAGATTTTTTTACAGTTTGTGTTTTTTTAGTCTCCCTCTAAAAAAAGAACACGTTTCAGATTATTTAGGTCACTGTGGCACACACACTTTCCAGATGACATCATACTCTGTGTGAGAGTTTGAGTGCGTGTGCACACGTGTGTGTGTGTGTGTGTGTGTGTGTGTGTGTGTGTGTGTGTACCAAACATAACTTGAGTCTGGAAACCCTCCTGTGATCTTATACTACAGGTTCACGTTTAAAGTTTGAATTGCTCTCTTTATAAAAATTATAATAATATAACAGCCGGACCAAACACATGGAATAGAGGGAGTTTTTAGTGACATCACTATGTAACCCTCGCGCTCCTATTGGCTAGCGCTCCAACACATTGTAGATAGGCTAAGGGACGGGACATCTCGAAGCTGTTGACCAATCACAACAGAGCCGGCCAGCTAAACGACTTAAATCTCAGAGAATACCAATTAAAAGAATATCTGGTTTTAAATTTGTTTCAGAAAATATAAAAATTCTGACTTTTTTCTGAACATTTTAGGATTTAGACTTTTTGGGAAAATGATGTTTTCCCAAAAATCGAAACATTTGGTATTTTTTTCTGAAAATTCTTACTTTTTTCCGAAAATGTAAGAATTCTTTCTTTTTTCTGAAAATCCCCAATTCTCTCTTTTCCTCCAACACATTGTACGTGATAGGCTAAGGGGCGGGACATCTCTAAGCTGTTGACCAATCACACCAGAGCCGGCCAACTAGCCAATCAGAGCAGACTGGGCTCTGGTTTCAGACAGAGGGTGAAAAGAGGCGCTGCAACACAGGCAGTATGAGAAACATAAAGAGCTTTTTGAACATTAAAGAATGGAGACTAAATACTGATATACACCTGAACATCAGCAGGAGAGAACTCTTTAAAGTAGAGACACTACATACTGATATACACCTGAACATCAGCAGGAGAGGACTCTTTAAAGTAGAGACACTACATACTGATATACACCTGAACATCAGCAGGAGAGGACTCTTTAAAGTAGAGACACTACATACTGATATACACCTGAACATCAGCAGGAGAGGACTCTTTAAAGTAGAGACACTACATACTGATATACACCTGAACATCAGCAGGAGAGGACTCTTTAAAGTAACACTACATACTGATATACACCTGAACATCAGCAGGAGAGGACTTTTAAAGTAGAGACACTACATACTGATATACACCTGAACATCAGCAGGAGAGGACTCTTTAAAGTAGAGACACTACATACTGATATACACCTGAACATCAGCAGGAGAGGACTCTTTAAAGTAGAGACACTACATACTGATATACACCTGAACATCAGCAGGAGAGGACTCTTTAAAGTAGAGACACTACATACTGATATACACCTGAACATCAGCAGGAGAGGACTCTTTAAGTAGAGACACTACATACTGATATACACCTGAACATCAGCAGGAGAGGACTCTTTAAAGTAGAGACACTACATACTGATACACACCTGAACATCAGCAGGAGAGGACTCTTTAAAGTAGAGACACTACATACAGATATACACCTGAACATCAGCAGGAGAGGACTCTTTAAAGTAGAGACACTACATACTGATACACACCTGAACATCAGCAGGAGAGGACTCTTTAAAGTAGAGACACTACATACTGATATACACCTGAACATCAGCAGGAGAGGACTCTTTAAAGTAGAGACACTACATACTGATATACACCTGAACATCAGCAGGAGAGCACTCTTTAAAGTAGAGACACTACATACTGATACACACCTGAACATCAGCAGGAGAGGACTCTTTAAAGTAGAGACACTACATACTGATATACACCTGAACATCAGCAGGAGAGGACTCTTTAAAGTAGAGACACTACATACTGATATACACCTGAACATCAGCAGGAGAGCACTCTTTAAAGTAGAGACACTACATACTGATATACACCTGAACATCAGCAGGAGAGGACTCTTTAAAGTAGAGACACTACATACTGATATACACCTGAACATCAGCAGGAGAGCACTCTTTAAAGTAGAGACACTACATACTGATATACAGGTGAGGACAGGTACAGGTGAAGAAAGGGGATATACAGGTGAGGACAGGTACAGGTGAAGAAAGGGGATATACAGGTGAGGACAGGTACAGGTGAAGAAAGGGGATATACAGGTGAGGACAGGTACAGGTGAAGAAAGGGGATATACAGGTGAGGACAGGTACAGGTGAAGAAAGGGGATATACAGGTGAGGACAGGTACAGGTGAAGAAAGGGGATATACAGGTGAGTGTAGGTGTTCTTACGTCACGTCTTCGTAGAAACTCTCCAGGTCGTCTCTCTGTTCAGAAAGAGACGAGTCCAGGTCCAGGTAGTATCCGTTAGTGGAAACCTGCAGAGTGCAGTCCTCCAGCTGAGAGACAGGTAGAGAGACAGACAGGGAGAGAGAGAGACAGGTGGAGAGAGAGAGACAGGTAGAGAGAGAGAGACAGGTGGAGAGAGAGACAGGGAGAGAGAGAGAGACAGGGAGAGAGAGAGACAGGTAGAGAGAGAGACAGGTGGAGAGAGAGACAGGTGGAGAGAGACAGACAGGGAGAGAGGGAGAGAGAGAGACAGGTAGAGAGAGAGAAAGGTAGAGAGAGAGACAGGTGGAGAGAGACAGACAGGGAGAGAGAGAGACAGGTAGAGAGAGAGCAGGTAGAGAGAGACAGGGAGAGAGAGAGACAGGTGGAGAGAGACAGACAGGGAGAGAGAGAGACAGGTAGAGAGAGAGCAGGTAGAGAGAGACAGGGAGAGAGAGAGACAGGTGGAGAGAGACAGACAGGGAGAGAGAGAGACAGGTAGAGAGAGAGACAGGGAGAGAGAGAGACAGGTGGAGAGAGACAGACAGGGAGAGAGAGAGACAGAGAGAGAGAGACAGGGAGAGAGAGAGACAGGTGGAGAGAGACAGACAGGGAGAGAGAGAGCAGGTAGAGAGCTTTTCTTTATAAAGGGTTTTAAAAGCATCTGAAATGAGAGGAGCTGCTGAACCGGTTCTAACCAGGTCAGTTATTATGGGATGTATTTATACAGCAACACACTAACAGCAGGACAGATCACACACTTTGTACATCATTATAACTCATAACGTATTAAATAACCTTATTTTTAGAAGAGATAAACAAACTGCAGTATTTACACTATGAACAGTATAAGAGATACAGACATAATTCATAGCAGGATAGAAAATTAATGCTAACAGTGAATAGCTAAGGGCTAACATCTAAAGACAACTGCTAACAATAACAGCTAACAGCTAAGGGCTTTCAGCTGAAAGCTAACTGGCAACTGCTAACATTAACAGCTAACAGCTGGGCCAACAGTTAAAAGCTAACTGCCAACTGCTAACATTAACAGCTCCAGCTAAGGGGCTTTCAGCTGAAAGCTAACTGCTAACATTAACAGCTAACAGCTGGGCCAAGAGTTAAAAGCTAACTGCCAACTGCTAACATTAACAGCTAACAGCTGGGCCAACAGTTAAAAGCTAACTGCCAACTACTAACATTAACAGCTAACAGCTAAGGGCTTTCAGCTGAAAGCTAACTGCTAACCATAACAGCTAACAGCTGGGCCAACAGCTAAAAGCTAACTGCCAACTGCTAACATTAACAGCTAACAGCTGGGCCAACATTTAAAAGCTAACTGCCAACTGCTAACATTAACAGCTAACAGCTAAGGGCTTTCAGCTGAAAGCTAACTGCTAACCATAACAGCTAACAGCTGGGCCAACAGCTAAAAGCTAACTGCTAACATTAACAGCTAATAGCTGGGCCAACAGCTAAAAGCTAAATGCCAACTTTTAACATTAACAGCTAACAGCTGGCCCCAACAGTTAAAAGCTAACTGCCAACTGCTAACATTAACAGCTAATAGCTGGGCCAACAGCTAAAAGCTAACTGCCAACTGCTAACAATAACAGCTAACAGCTAAGGGCCTTCAGCTAAAAGCTAACTGCCAACTGCTAACATGAACAACTAAAAGCTAACTGCCAACTGCTAACATTAACAGCTAAAAGCTAACTGCCAACTGCTAACAATAACATCTAACAGCTAAGGCCTTCAGCTAAAAGCTAACTGCCAACTGCTAACATTAACAGCTAACAGCTGGGCCAACAGTTAAAAGCTAACTGCCAACTGCTAACATTAACAGCTAACAGCTGGGCCACAGTTAAAAGCTAACTGTCAACTGCTAACATTAACTGCTAACAGCCAACTGCTAACATTAACAGCTAACAGCCAAGGGCTTTCAGCTGAAAGCTAACTGCTAACATTAACAGCTAACAGCTGGGCCAACAGCTAAAAGCTAACTGCCACTGCTAACAATAACAGCTAACAGCTGGGCCAACAGCTAAAAGCTAACTGCCAACTGCTAACAATAACAGCTAACAGCTAAGGGCCTTCAGCTAAAAGCTAACTGCCAACTGCTAACATTAACAGCTAAAAGCTAACTGCCAACTGCTAACAATAACAGCTAACAGCTAAGGGCCTTCAGCTAAAAGCTAACTGCCAACTGCTAACAATTAACAGCTAGGGCTAAAAGCTAACTGCCAACTGCTAACAAGCTTAACATGCTAAAAGCTAACTGCCAACTGCTAACAATAACAGCTAAGGGCCTTCAGTTAAAAGCTAACTGCCAACTGCTAACATTAACAGCTAAAAGCTAACTGCCAACTGCTAACAATAACAGCTAACAGCTAACAGCTAACAGCTAAGGGCCTTCAGCTAAAAGCTAACTGCTAACATTAACAGCTAAAAGCTACCTGCCAACTATTAACATAAACAGCTAACAGCTGGGCTTTCAACTAAAAGCTAACTGCCAACTGCTAACATCTCTGTGTGCGGTTTAGAAATGTAGTATCATCTGCAGGTGTGTATAGTAGTAGCTACTATGCGTGTGTATAGTAGTACTATGCGTGTGTATAGTAGTACTAACTATGCGTGTGTATAGTAGTACTATGCGTGTTATGGTAGTACTATGCGTGTGTATAGTAGTACTACAAGTGTTTATATTTGTACTACAGGTGTGTATAGTAGTACTACGGGTGTGTATAGTAGTTTTAGTACTACGGGTGTGTATAGTAGTACTACGGGTGTGTATAGTAGTTTTAGTACTACGGGTGTGTATAGTAGTACTACGGGTGTGTATAGTAGTACTACAGGTGTGTATAGTAGTACTACAGGTGTGTATATAGTAGTACTACAGGTGTGTATAGTAGTACTACAGGTGTGTATAGTAGTACTACAGGTGTGTATAGTAGTACTACGGGTGTGTATAGTAGTACTACAGGTGTGTATAGTAGTACTACAGGTGTGTATAGTAGTACTATGGGTGTGTATAGTAGTACTACAGGTGTGTATAGTAGTACTACAGGTGTGTATAGTAGTACTACGGGTGTGTATAGTAGTACTACAGGTGTGTATAGTAGTATTATTCACCTGTCTGACAGCAGTACGTCATGTTTTATCTGTGTGAGCCACACCTGCTGAGATAAACTGTGTGTCTGATTAATATAAAGGGAACTCCTTATAACAGATGTTCTGAAGCTGTGGGTTAGGAATATATCCTATATACACAGATGGTCAGCTCCGACTCAATACCAAAATAATAACTTACAATTGTATTGATAATTAATGAATGAATTCAAAAAAGATGTTTGTAAGATGTTTCAAACGTAGTTCTGAATGTTCTGTTAGCAGCTGGCAGTTATGATTTTGTAATATTTTAACAACGTTTGGACAGATTTGCAGAAACTGGTTCATATGTTCAGGTAAAGTTTGAGATGCGTTCTTCCTCAGGACGAACTGAACCACCTTAAAGACCCTCTGTGCTTAAAGTATTTACTCTATAAAACACCAGATACAGATTAAAGAAGTCACGTGATCACACGTCTTACATTGTTTTTGCTTTTAAATTCAAGAAAGGTCATTCCCAGTTATCCATGAAAAAGGCTCAAAATGACCAAATCCTCCAAACTGTGATACAGCTTTACAGAGGTTTGTTTACGTCTCACGTGACTCAGTTTAACGTCGTTCCTCAGTCCGTTCTTCACTCTTCCACCACGTTTTATGAAACAGAATAAGACCTTTGTTTTAAAGACACACACACACACACACACACACACACACACACACACACACACACACACACACACACACACCACACACACACACACACACAACACACACACACACACACACACACACACACACACACACACACACACACACACACACACACACACACACACACACACACACACACACACACACACACACACACACACACACACACACACACACACACACACACACACACACACACACACACACACTATGGATTTGTAAAAATATTTTCATGCTTTCCTGAACATTGGTGCTGCAGGTCGTCATGTTTTAATCTCTACAACACGTCATCTGAAGAAATTACCTCAGTGTGATAAAAGCTCGGTTTTCACCCAGTAAACTCTGTGTGTGTGTGTGTGTGTGTGTGTGTGTGTGTGTGTGTGTGTGTGTGTGTGTGTGTGTGTCTATAAATAGCAGTGGAGTCACAGTCAGGTATGAAGCTGGAGTCAGAAACAATCAGAGCTGCAGTTTGTGGACCAGCAGAACCACATTCTTCTGCTACAAGACACACACACACCACAAACACACACACCACAAACACACACACACACACACCACAAACACACACACACACCAGAAAGTTTGAAAGTGAACCGTGAGACTATTTTTCACCCTGAAGGCTTAAAAAAGTAAATGTTTATGAAAATGCTCTCCGTTCTCTCCCTAACATCCTGGTTTCTGTCAGGAAGTTAAACAGGTCACAATTCATTCTAATATCCATTTTATATTCGGGAGGCGTGTGGCGCAGTGGATAGAGCCTTGGTGTTGGGATCAGGGAGCTCAGGTTCAAACCCCACTGCAGTCAGCATGTCGTTGTGTCCCTGAGACACTTCACCCCAAATTGCTCCTGTGGGGATTGTCCACAGTATTGAGTATGTAAGTCGCTTTGGATAAAAGCGTCTTACATGTAACATGTAATGTGATATTCCTGTTAGAACATCTAGATTTAGTGGTTTAACATCAAAAACTACATTTTAAAAGATCACATTTAAACGCTTTATTATGATGTATTTTTTTACTCAAGAAAGCTTGAACTGCACCGAGTGTGACTCCATGGAACCTCTGTTTACAGCTAACAGCTAACACTGCTAACAGCTAACAGATCACTGCTAACTGCTAACAGATTACTGCACCAAGTGTAACTCCATGGAACCTCTGTTTACCGGCTGCTAACAGCTAGCTGCTAACAGATCACTGCTAACGGCTACCAGATTACTGCTAACAGCTAACTGCACCAAGTGTAACTCCATGGAACCTCTGTTTACCGGCTGCTAACAGCTAACAGATCACTGCTAACAGCTAACAGATTACTGCACCAAGTGTAACTCCATGGAACCTCTGTTTACCGGCTGCTAACAGCTAACTGCTAACAGATCACTGCTAACGGCTACCAGATTACTGCTAACAGCTAACTGCACCAAGTGTAACTCCATGGAACCTCTGTTTACCGGCTGCTAACAGCTAAACAGTGGTTCTCAAATGGGGGTACGCGGACCCCTAGGGGTACGTTGGAGTACTGCAGGGGGTACGTGAGATTTATTTTATGTGAATGAAAAAAAAAAAAAATGAAAAAAATATATACCAATTTTAGGAAAAGTAACGAAGTTTGAGCAGTGTGGGTTTTATATTAACAGAGTTACACATATTCGAAACAGGAAATGTAATAACTGCAGGTGCCTCCCTGTCAGAATGACAAAGATCCTCAGTGAAGCACAAGCCCATGTTTCTCACTAAATTGTACGTACAACTTATTAAAAAGATCAGTTCAATGCAACTAATGTCGTCTTAGTGTTATGCATGATTTTAAAATGGGTTTGCCATGAATTTAGTGATGGATTGTAAACATTTGAAATGTAGCATTTAAGTGTTTCTCAGTCACAATGTTGTCAGACACTGATGGTGCAGCGCTGCACTGTACCTCTTTATATAGGCTTCTTGTCCCTAACAAATAGTTTTTGCGCTGATCAGGGGGTACTTGGCTGAATTCTTTTTTCAAAGGGGGAACATTATTGAAAAAAGTTTGAGAATCACTGAGCTAACAGATTACTGCTAACTGATTACTGCTAAGAGCTAACAGATTACTGCTAACTGATTACTGCTAAGAGCTAACAGATTACTGCTAACTGATTACTGCTAAGAGCTAACAGATTACTGCTAACTGATTACTGCTAACTGATTACTGCTAAGAGCTAACTGATTACTGCTAACTGATTACTGCTAACAGCTAACAGATTACTGCTAAGAGCTAACTGATTACTGCTAACTGATTACTGCTAACAGCTAACAGATTACTGCTAACAGCTAACAGCAACAAGTGTAACTCCATGGAACCTCTGTTTACCGGCTGCTAACAGCTAACACTGCTAACAGCTAAAGGATTACTGCTAACAGCTAACTGCACCAAGTGTAACTCCATGGAACCTCTGCTTACCGGCTGCTAACAGCTAACTGCTAACAGATTACTGCTAACAGCTAACTGCACCAAGTGTAACTCCATGGAACCTCTGTTTACCGGCTCCTAACAGCTAACAGATTACAGCTAACAGCTAACAGATTACTGCTAACAGCTAACTGATTACTGCTAACAGCTAACTGCACCAAGTGTGACTCCATGGAACCTCTGTTTACCGGCTGCTAACAGCTAACTGATTACTGCTAACAGCTAACTGATTACTGCTAACAGCTAACAGATTACTGCTAACAGCTAACTGCACCAAGTGTAACTCCATGGAACCTCTGTTAACCGGCTGCTAACAGCTAACAGCTAACTGCACCAAGTGTAACTCCATGGAACCTCTGTTTACCGGCTGCTTACAGCTAACAGATCACTGCTAACAGCTAACAGATCACTGCTAACAGCTAACTGCTAATGATTAACAGCTAAGAGCTAACTGCTAATGATTAACAGCTAACAACAAACTGCCAACTTCGAACTGCTAACGGCTAACAGCTAATAACCAACTGCTCACTAACAGCTAGGAGCTAACTGACAACAGCTTATAGTTAACAGCTAAGCGTACACCGCAAACTGCTAAGACCTAAAAGCTAACTGCTAACGGCTAATAACTCACAGCTAAAAGCTAACTGCCAACTTCAAACTGCTAACTGCTAACAGCTAATACCACCTGCAAACAGCTAGGAGTTAACTGACAACAGCTAATAATTAACAGCTAATAACCAACTGCTCACAGTTAAAAGCTAACTGCCAACTTCAAACTGCTAACGCCTAACAGCCAGCTCTAAGATAGGAGGTACTTTATTGATACCAAATTGGGAAATTTTTGAAAGCCAAAGCTAATACCACCTGCTCACAGCTAACAGTGAGGAGCTAACTGACAACAGCCAACTGCTAATAACTAAGAGCTAAAAGCTAGCTGCCAACTTCTAACGCTAACGCCAGCTAATAACCAACAGCTAACGGCTAACAGACAACTTTAACTAGCTCTCCTGAGGAAGCTAACACAGATAACTTGTTCACAGTGTAGCTTGACGAAGTCATTTTGGTGTTGAAAGTCATTTTTCTGCGTCCTAAACCCATTTAGTATCGTCGCCATGAGGCTTGAGCCCTGAAGGAGAGGTTTGGTAGAAGAGAAGCTTGTTTCCTGACTGCTAAAGTTGAAGAAGTGCTCACACTCGTTAGGAGTAAAAGTCCTGCATTTCAAACACAATGTGAGTATTATCAGTGCAGGTAAAGTGAAGAAGTACTCGTTGGGCAGCATGTCTGGAGAAGGTGGAGCTGCTCTGTAGTCGTTGTGTTGAATATATAACAAAGTATATTATAAGTGTTTACAATCTACTGATAATATGCTGAGTCACCAGCTGTCGCAGTACAGTAAAAGTACAATAGATCTATGGAGTCAAATTAAATAACCATCGTTTTATAAGTGTTTTGTATTGAACTGCAAAACTAAACCAATATTCATTCAGTAAAAAAGGAGAGTGATCTCCGATCTTGTACTTGAGTAAAAGTAGAAGTACTCAGATCTTGTACTTGAGTAAAAGTAGAAGTACTCAGATCTTGTACTTGAGTAAAAGTAGAAGTACTCAGATCTTGTACTTGAGTCAAAGTAGAAGTACTCAGATCTTGTACTTTAGTAAAAGTAGAAGTACTCAGATCTTGTACTTGAGTAAAAGAAGAAGTACTCCGATCTTGTACTTGAGTAAAAGTACTTAGGTACTTTCACCACAGGATTTCACGGTTGAATTTCACTGGTTTTAGTTTCAACAACTAAACCACTGCTACCATGACCTTTCTCTACAATGTTTATAATAATATCAGTGCTGTCAGTGGAACAAACACAGGTCACATGATCTGTGTGACTAACAACCGCTAGCTCGTTAGCATCAGTGGATAAAGAGAGGTGCAGGAATGAGTCCTAAACCCTGATATGATTCAGCATTTCCTCACTTCCTGTCCCCTGGTCTGGAGGTCAATGGTTCTCTGAATGTGTTCTTGGTTCTCCTGAAATAAGGTCTGTTTTTAACACAAGCTGAAGAGGTTTTAATTTTACGACATGAACTACGTCAGTAAATACCTCACTGGTGAATTTAAAAACAACGCTAGCAGTTTCCCTCCATTTCCAGTGTTTATGCTAAGCTATGCTAACATCCATGTGTATTAAAGTAGCTCACAGAGCATGAAATGAACTCCTGCAGCTCTTATCTTCTCTCTGCTGGATATTACATCCGTCCATCAGCTTATCTTCTGTTTACAGACTCCACCCTCTTCCTCTGTAACCACCGCAGAGGAAGAGGAGGGTCATTAAAATATTCCTCATTCCACATATTATATATTACCACAGTATTTACTTACTGTGTTCTGGTTATGCAGTATTTATTTTATTTTAAGTGTGTATATGTTTCTTATTCCTGCTTCTTACTTGCACCGTTAAACATGTTCTGTATTTGAAGTTTATTGCATGTAGCTTTGTTGTGTTGTGCACATGTCAATAAAGCCTTTAAATCTTGAATAACGGCTTGTTTTCTCGTCTTCATACGGTTGGTATCAGCTCATTAAATCTCTGCCCCAGTGCATTGTGGGAACAATTAGGTGGTCGGTGCAGGAATGTAATCTCAGGGTTTTTATCTGATCCTGCAGATTCCAGCGGGCCCTGAACGCCTCGCAGCACTGAGCTCTGATGGTAAACTCAACTAAAGACTCAAAGGTGTTCTCATCATATGCTCAGCAGCTTCAGTGGAGACATGACAATGAGACTCTTCTGACCTGAGCTGCTCCAACGATGCATCATATAGAATACAATACAGAAATACTGCAAGAAGTCTATGTACATGTAAATAGAATATGATATGAACAAGAACAGATTGCAAGATGACCGATTACATTTTATCGAGGCACTTTACACAGAGGTGGGAAGTATTGGAGTACAAATTACTGTACTCCATGTACTTAAGTACATGTTTACTCCACTACTTATTTTTCTGACGACTTTTTACTTTGACTTCTTACATTTTGAACCCAAATACCTGTACTTTCTACTTCTTCCATGTTGAACCCAAATACCTGTACTTTCTACTTCTTCCATGTTGAACCCAAATACCTGTACTTTCTACTTCTTCCATGTTGAACCCAAATACCTGTACTTTCTACTTCTTACATGTTGAACCCAAATACCTGTACTTTCTACTTCTTCCATGTTGAACCCAAATACCTGAACTTTCTACTTCTTACACTTTGAACCCAAATACCTGTACTTTCTACTTCTTACATGTTGAACACAAATACCTGTACTTTCTACTTCTTCCATGTTGAACACAAATACCTGTACTTTCTACTTCTTACACTTTGAACCCAAATACCTGAACTTTCTACTTCTTCCATGTTGAACCCAAATACCTGTACTTTCTACTTCTTACATGTTGAACCCAAATACCTGAACTTTCTACTTCTTCCATTTTCCAAACAGGCTGGTTCCTTTAGTTTGAATGTGTGTTTGGTGGCGTGATCATTATTATTTAGAGTCATTGCGTGCCTATTGATTTGAACACGATCCGTGTATCCATCATTTCCTGGTCTTCTCTAAAGAAGAGGGACCAATGAAAACGTTGTCATGTTGCCGTTGTTCAGCATGGAAACATTCATTAGCTAACAATGACATTATTGTTCTATTAATATAAAGGGAGGTCAGGTACTCTTTAAAGCAGCTGCTAGTTATGGGTACTTTTTACTGAAGTACATTTCAAAGCCTCTTTACTTTCACTTGAGTAAAGAAGTTTAGTCAGTACTTCTACTTTCACCAGAGTATTTTTAAACACGAGTATCTGTACTTCTACTTGAGTACAGGATGTGTGTACTTCTACTTGAGTACAGGATGTGTGTACTTCTACCTGAGTACAGGATGTGTGTACTTCTACTCGTGTAAAGGATGTGTGTACTTCTACTCGAGTAAAGGATGTGTGTACTTCTACTCGAGTACAGGATGTGTGTACTTCTACTCGAGTACAGGATGTGTGTACTTCTACTCGAGTAAAGATGTGTGTATTTCTACTCGAGTACAGAGAGAGAGAGAGAGAGAGAGAGAGAGAGAGAGAGAGAGAGAGAGAGAGAGAGAGAGAGAGAGAGAGAGAGAGAGAGAGAGAGATGGAGAGAGAGAGAGAGAGGAGAGAGAGAGAGAGAGAGAGAGAGAGAGAGAGAGAGAGAGAGAGAGAGAGGGAGAAGAGAGAGAGAGAGAGAGAGAGGAGAGGAGAGAGAGAGAGAGAGAGAGAGAGAGAGAGAGAGAGAGAGAGAGATCTGAGTAATGAGGTTTATCTCCGGAGCTGAACTTTAGCCCCGGGCGATAACGAGAAGACGAGCGTTTCTACAGAAAAACTGCAAGCTGTAACACTGACAGTAAATCTGATTACATGAAGACAGAGATTTATGGTTTACACACACACTGAAGAGTCTAACAGGCAGTGGCGTAGCTGTGGGTGGGCCCGGGTGGGCCTGGGCCCACCCACATGCACATCTGGCCCTCCCACAGCCAATCAGCGCGTCATAGCGATGTTGACGTTCCTGACAAGCCCAGAAGGAAGTGCCACAAACTGCAGTTCATCTAGTGGCCAACAGGGGATGGATGCAGAAAGGAGCAATTCCCATAGACCCCCATGTCAAAATGCCCAACTTTACAGCAGAAATAAACATGTTGCTAGCCTGGATGCAATCAAACTTATTCTGGATATAGTTACATTCCACCTTCATGACAATGGAATAGGAAGTGCATTTTTTTACCGTGAGTAAATTAGTAAGTAAAGTAAGTTTTGCCGTGAGTGAATGAAAGTCTTATTTCTTCTTGAGGTCTGCAGTGAAGCGTGTACACATTTGCTGAATATGAAAACTCTCATTGTGTGCCCACTGTGCGACTGTCAAGGATAAACCACCTGTGGCCGCCGAGCCAGTCATGTGGATGTCAGTTTTACATTCTGAGGCCGCCGTGCCTATGTTTTTGTTTTCACAGCTAGTTTAGGCTTATGCTTATGTTTAATTAGTGCATTAAAGAATAAATAAAATCATTAATGAAGTTTCAGTTCATACCCCACGCTTATTAAGTCTCCCCTGGACCACCTACATTTCTCCAGGCCCACCCACACAATAATTCCTGGCTACGCCACTGCTAACAGGCTGGACTAAAGTACACACTGAAGGGTCTAACAGGCTGGACTAAAGTACACTGAAGAGACTAACAGGCTGGACTAAAGTACACACTGAAGAGACTAACAGGCTGGACTAAAGTACACACTGAAGAGTCTAACAGGCTGGACTAAAGTACACTGAAGAGACTAACAGGCTGGACTAAAGTACACACTGAAGAGACTAACAGACTGGACTAAAGTACACTGAAGAGTCTAACAGGCTGGACTAAAGCACACTGAAGAGTCTAACAGGCTGGACTAAAGTACACTGAAGAGACTAACAGACTGGACTAAAGTACACTGAAGAGTCTAACAGGCTGGACTAAAGTACACTGAAGAGTCTAACAGGCTGGACTAAAGTACACACTGAAGAGACTAACAGACTGGACTAAAGTACACTGAAGAGTCTAACAGACTGGACTAAAGCACACTGAAGAGTCTAACAGGCTGGACTAAAGCACACTGAAGAGTCTAACAGGCTGGACTAAAGTACACACTGAAGAGTCTAACAGGCTGGACTAAAGTACACACTGAAGAGACTAACAGACTGGACTAAAGTACACACTGAAGAGTCTAACAGACTGGACTAAAGTACACTGAAGAGACTAACAGGCTGGACTAAAGTACACACTGAAGAGTCTAACAGGCTGGACTAAAGCACACTGAAGAGTCTAACAGGCTGGACTAAAGTACACTGAAGAGACTAACAGGCTGGACTAAAGTACACTGAAGAGTCTAACAGACTGGACTAAAGTACACTGAAGAGTCTAACAGACTGGACTAAAGTACACTGAAGAGTCTAACAGGCTGGACTAAAGTACACTGAAGAGTCTAATGGCGCGTTTCCACTACAGCGCGGAGCCCGGTTTAAGAGGGCTGTGACGTCAGCGGTCCGACTTTGGTTGCGTTTCCACTTGGCCTAGTACCGGCCGGCGGGTCCTAATTCACAGTTTTTCTGGCCTCATAAAATCGTGGTTCTAGGGCCAGGAACAACCAGGCTGAGTTGTGACGTCAACACTCTCGACTGCTGATTGGTCAGAGAGAATCGTCACAATCGGCGCGCGAGATAATCCCTAGCGTCGCATATATATATATAGCGAAGCTTGCAGCATTTTTATAAACAGGATTTTTGTCAACAGAGGAGCTAAAATGGCAAAGAAAAGCACGCCGTGGTTGGTCGAGGAAGTGACGACGTTCCTACATTACATTGCAGATGATAAGATCCAGCGGGAGCTCGACGGGACAACTCGCAATATTAAAGTATTTCAGGAGGTCTCTACACAGATGTCCACAAGCGGCTTCTCGAGGACTGTCGTGCAGTGTAGGGAAAAACTCAAAAGATGAAGAGTGAATATCGCTTGGTCAAAGATAATAACAACAGGAGTGGTGCCAGTAGGAAAAACTGGAAGTGGTTTGAGCTAATGGACACCATTTACGGCCATAGACGGCTAGCGTTGGGAGGGATGGAGGCCTGGACTCTGCAACGGCGTTACTGGAGTCTCTGCATGGTACGTTTTTTCTAACGCTCTGTATTTGCTTGAAAGCGTTGTGTCCCTATCTGTTCTAAAGCTCACTTCTAACAAATAAGTCTATTTTATCCTTACATTTATGTTCGCATTGAAGATGGGGTCACGGCAGTTTTAAGCAGCGTGACTCCGACCACCAAAAAGCCGATCGCTCCGCCTACACTGCGTTACTATAGTTACTGCCCCAGTTCCTAAACTGTAATGGAAACGCGCCATCAAGTGAGCTGGTCCTAACAAGGCCTAACGAGGCCGAGCGAGGCCGAGCGAGGCCGGGCTCCGCGCTGTAGTGGAAACGCGCCATAACAGGCTGGACTAAAGCACACTGAAGGTCTAACAGGCTGGATTAAAGTACACGCTGAAGGGTCTAACAGGCTGGACTAAAGTACACACTGAAGAGTCTAACAGGGGACTAAAGTACACTGAAGAGTCTAACAGGCTGGACTAAAGTACACTGAAGAGTCTAACAGGCTGGACTAAAGTACACTGAAGAGTCTAACAGGCTGGACTAAAGTACACACTGAAGAGTCTAACAGGCTGGACTAAAGTACACTGAAGAGTCTAACAGGCTGGACTAAAGTACACTGAAGAGTCTAACAGACTGGACTAAAGTACACTGAAGAGTCTAACAGGCTGGACTAAAGTACACACTGAAGAGTGTAACAGGCTGGACTAAAGTACACACTGAAGAGTCTAACAGACTGGACTAAAGTACACTGAAGAGTCTAACAGACTGGACTAAAGTACACACTGAAGAGTCTTACAGACTGGACTAAAGTACACACTGAAGAGTCTAACAGACTGGACTAAAGTACACTGAAGAGTCTAACAGACTGGACTAAAGTACACTGAAGAGTCTAACAGGCTGGACTAAAGTACACTGAAGAGTCTAACAGACTGGACTAAAGTACACTGAAGAGTCTAACAGACTGGACTAAAGTACACTGAAGAGTCTAACAGGCTGGACTAAAGTACACACTGAAGAGTCTAACAGACTGGACTAAAGTACACACTGAAGAGTCTAACAGGCTGGACTAAAGTACACTGAAGAGTCTAACAGGCTGGACTAAAGTACACACTGAAGAGTCTAACAGGCTGGACTAAAGTACACACTGAAGGGTCTAACAGGCTGGACTAAAGTACACACTGAAGAGTCTAACAGGCTGGACTAAAGTACACACTGAAGAGTCTAACAGACTGGACTAAAGCACACTGAAGAGTCTAACAGACTGGACTAAAGTACACTGAAGAGTCTAACAGGCTGGACTAAAGTACACACTGAAGAGTCTAACAGACTGGACTAAAGTACACTGAAGAGTCTAACAGGCTGGACTAAAGTACACTGAAGAGTCTAACAGGCTGGACTAAAGTACACACTGAAGAGTCTAACAGGCTGGACTAAAGTACACTGAAGAGACTAACAGACTGGACTAAAGTACACTGAAGAGTCTAACAGACTGGACTAAAGTACACACTGAAGAGACTAACAGGCTGGACTAATGTACACTGAAGAGTCTAACAGACTGGACTAAAGTACACTGAAGAGTCTAACAGGCTGGACTAAAGTACACTGAAGAGTCTAACAGGCTGGACTAAAGTAAACACTGAAGAGTCTAACAGGCTGGACTAAAGTACACTGAAGAGTCTAACAGACTGGACTAAAGCACACTGAAGAGTCTAACAGACTGGACTAAAGTAAACACTGAAGAGTCTAACAGGCTGGACTAAAGTACACTGAAGAGTCTAACAGACTGGACTAAAGCACACTGAAGAGTCTAACAGACTGGACTAAAGTACACTGAAGAGTCTAACAGACTGGACTAAAGCACACTGAAGAGTCTAACAGACTGGACTAAAGTACACTGAAGAGTCTAACAGACTGGACTAAAGTAAACACTGAAGAGTCTAACAGGCTGGACTAAAGCACACTGAAGAGACTAACAGGCTGGACTAAAGTACACACTGAAGAGTCTAACAGGCTGGACTAAAGCACACTGAAGAGTCTAACAGACTGGACTAAAGTACACTGAAGAGACTAACAGGCTGGACTAAAGTACACACTGAAGAGTCTAACAGGCTGGACTAAAGTACACTGAAGAGTCTAACAGGCTGGACTAAAGCACACTGAAGAGTCTAACAGACTGGACTAAAGTACACTGAAGAGTCTAACAGACTGGACTAAAGTAAACACTGAAAAGTCTAACAGGCTGGACTAAAGTACACTGAAGAGTCTAACAGGCTGGACTAAAGTACACTGAAGAGTCTAACAGGCTGGACTAAAGTACACTGAAGAGTCTAACAGGCTGGACTAAAAGTACACACTGAAGAGTCTAACAGGCTGGACTAAAGTACACTGAAGAGTCTAACAGGCTGGACTAAAGCACACTGAAGAGACTAACAGGCTGGACTAAAGTACACTGAAGAGTCTAACAGGCTGGACTAAAGTACACTGAAGAGTCTAACAGGCTGGACTAAAAGTACACACTGAAGAGTCTAACAGGCTGGACTAAAGTACACTGAAGAGTCTAACAGACTGGACTAAAGTACACTGAAGAGACTAACAGGCTGGACTAAAGCAATGTGTGCAATAAAAGGTTTACATTAAAAAACAAACTTCAGCATAAAGCTGTCTGAAATGTGAGGCTGAGCTCCCAGTTTATTTACCAAATACTATGTTAGTCTCTATTTATTCATGCTGACCCCTGGTTACTTTATTTTACTTTTGTTTAACTCATTTTATGTTATTATCCATGTGTTTGATCTGAAGCTCAGTTCATCCGTCATCTAGACGTTTTACTTGAATCTGTGTTTTAGTTTCGGGAGTTTTAACATGAGCTATGAATCATTTAAATTCATGTATATTACAAAGCAGAACATCTCCTGGCTGGAGACACGCAGGATAAATATGATATCACTTTTAATATCATTTAGTCTATGTTTAGACAATGACCTGAGGGGACATCCCATCCAACCAATCAGTGGTGGAGAAACAGATAATCAATGACCTGAGGGGACATCCCATCCAACCAATCAGTGGTGGAGAAACAGATAATCAATGACCTGAGGGGACATCCCATCCAACCAATCAGTGGTGGAGAAACAGATAATCAATGACCTGAGGGGACATCCCAACCAACCAATCAGTGGTGGAGAAACAGATAATCAATGACCTGAGGGGACATCCTAACCAACCAATCAGTGGTGGAGAAACAGATAATCAATGACCTGAGGGGACATCCTAACCAACCAATCAGTGGTGGAGAAACAGATAATCAATGACCTGAGGGGACATCCTAACCAACCAATCAGTGGTGGAGAAACAGATAATCAATGACCTGAGGGGACATCCTAACCAACCAATCAGTGGTGGAGAAACAGATAATCAATTACCTGAGGGGCAGTGTTTCCGCCAGACCAGGGCTGAGAGGGCATCCACCCCGAGAGCGGGGGGGGGGTGCTTGAATTTTGACTTGAGCCGTCCCTTATAGATACTGTCTTTTTACGTTAGTGAGCCGGATCATTTGGCTCGGCTCTCTTAAAGCGCCGGCTGTTTCGACTCCCAAACGGCTCTTCATGTTACCACAGTTCTGGTGCTCGCAGCTCACGCGCGTGCTCCACTAGCACCGCTCATCGCGTTCAAATCGCGTACGTTCCGTGTTGTCCAGTAGCAGGCACCGCCGATGTCGGGGAAACGATCTTTAATACTCCGAAAAGAATCCCACCAGACTCCTTTGCCCCTCCAACAGAGGGATGTCTTTGTCCTTTTCGTTATTTCAAGCGATAAAAACTCTCGATCTTCTCTCGAATTATTAATATTTTTGGACGCCCTCGGCTCGAGTTCAGGGCGTCCCGAGCTGAATAAGGGCGTCAAATGACGGCAAGACGCCCCCCTGGCGGAAACGCTGCTGAGGGGACATCCCAACCAACCAATCAGTGGTGGAGAAACAGATAAACAATGACCTGAGGGGACATCCCAACCAACCAATCAGTGGTGGAGAAACAACAGATAGTGTGATTGATCAGAGGATCTATGAAACACTGAAGGAATGTATGATCAGATACCAAAGTCTTCTGGATACTTCAGAAACAAGTCAATCATCAGTTTCACTTTTTAAAACTTTGAATAAATCTCAACTGAGAACGTGGCTCGTGTTCAGGAACATCAGTGTTTAATGTTATTTATTTATTTTGATCTTCCCCTTGTTACCTGTACAGGTGAGTTCATTAGAACAGCCATTTAGAGACATTAATCACTAGATAGATAGGTACTATATTAATGAGTTCAGAGGTTCTACAGGTGAGTTCAGAGGCTCTACAGGTGAGTTCAGAGGCTCTACAGGTGAGTTCAGAGGTTCTACAGGTGAGTTCAGAGGCTCTACAGGTGAGTTCTACAGGTGAGTTCAGAGGCTCTACAGGTGAGTCAGAGGTTCTACCGGTAGTTTATATGCTCTGAGAGCAGCTGTTACCTGTACAGGTGAGTCCAGACTACAGGTGAGTCCAGACTACAGGTGAGTTTGGAGTTTCGAGGACTCACCTTGAGGGGCGCGTGCAGCAGAGAGTGGATCCCGGAGATCTGCTCGCTCAGCGGAAGGTTTTCCTCCACGTTGGCCGGCGGAGGTCGCCTCGGTTCGGGGAAGTTTGTGCAGATGAAGGGGTCAGAGTCCTCCAGGAACTGCACCCGACACACGATGGAAGCCATGCCGAGGAGGGAGCGCCTTCTGCGGCCACAGCAGTGCGGGAGGGTCGGTGTGATACGGAGCGACTTCAGAAACACTTTGGAGAGGAAAACCGGTCCGTCCGAGGCTGAGAGCGGACTGTGAAGCGGCGGAGGATAAACACTGATGCACTTCCGGTGAGGCCCTTCAAAATAGAGCGGTTTCTTGTTTTATTTTTACAGAATATCTGTTTCAATAAAGTTTAAAGCTTGTGTTATTCTGGGTGTATTTCTGTGTGTCTACATTTATATTCACATTTTTCACTTCTTGTGTAAGTTCTTCTTTTGTATTACATTTACAATAATATAAATAATAATATATAAACATGTTTTCTCAACAAATATTTAAACCTGTGTCTCAGTTTCCATTCTTAAATAATGAGGTGCCTTTCTGCACAGCTCTGTGTGTGTATGTGTGTGTGTGTGTGTGTGTGTGTGTGAGGGTGTGTGTGGGTGTGTGTGGGGGTGTGTGTGTGTGTGTGTGTGTTTTATGTTCTGTGAGTATTTATCTATGTTTTTAGAAGATATAAAAGTTCTAAATAAATAAATAGCTTTTATAAAAGTTAAATACGTTGTTGAAATTAAATGGTATACCTTTATTTTGAAGGGGTCTGGCCTCACATCCGGTTGAATGAGAGGTGACTCCATGCTGGAACAGAGTCATCAGCAGGAGTCTGACGTCATCATACAATAACAAATATAGGAGCAGCTGATCTGAGGTCAGATTACAGCAACAGGTTATTCATAATCTTACCTGTTTATTATCATTGATATGATGGTATTATTATTAATAATCATATATTATGATTATTTAACACATATTATAATTGTGCATCTTTTGAAAGTCTTATTTAAGAAATGTTTTGTTTAATGTTATGTTCAGTGTATGATCATTATAATGTTTTGATCACACTGATCAGTTTGAACAAAAACTAGTAATAATAAAAGTCATTATTTACAAAACTAAAGTATTATTATAATTATTACATTTTCTTAATTTTATTATAGGTTCATATTATAATAATTATTACTTACTGTATTTATTCATTATAAACAGCTACAGGTTTCTATATGATCTACAGTGAGAGCAGCGCCCCCTGCTGGCACACACCACACACACACACACACACACACACACACACACACAAGACACACAGAGACACACACACCACACAAACACACACACACACACACACAACACACACACAACACACAGACACACACACACACCACACACCGGTCCGTCCGAGGCTGAGAGCGACTGTGGGAGGAGCCTGTGACCTCTGTTATGACCGGCCTGTAGGCCAGAACAGGAAAAGAGAGAGACGTTCGAGGGTTCCAAAAACCACGGCACTTTTATTGTGATCGCTCCAAACACAACACCGGAAACATGAGAGGATGGGCGAGGGGAAAGGATCACGGCGAGAATCCTCCTGCAGCAGCTTGGAGAGAGTCATGAAGGCCATGTGACTCCGGGCAGCTGGGCTTAAGTAGCACCTCTGCTCCAGCCAGGTGTCCCGGTCATGCTGATTGTCTTCTCAGCTCCACCCCCATCAAAGGACCTGCAACACACATGCATACCACTAACAGGCCACAGGCTCTGGGGCCGTCACAGCCCCCCCCCCCCCATAAAGTCAGGGTCCCCATCGGAACCCTGGCACCTAAATTAAACATTAAGAGAGGAGAAACAACAGGACACTGGAAGGTATCGGCTACCTAAACACACTAACAGGGCATTGAGCTACTATACACACCGAAGTGCTGCAATGCTAAAAATTAAAGCTAGCGTTTCCTCCTAATCACCGACTAGTTCAGCTAACTAGCGTGTTACGGAACCTGGAATGCACCCCAACTTGGTAAAGAGGTTCACCAGCAAAATGCTCCCACTGAGGTACCCAGTTTCCCAACCGAACATTCTTCTGAAGCGAATACCCCTGAGCATGACTTTTCACCTCCCCACCAGGAAGAACACTCTCCATTCGACCCTTCAGAGACTCACCAGCCCGCTGCTCCTCCACGAGTTCACCGTGAGAACCAGACCAGGGAACATCAACACATGGTACATAATGCCGCTGTGGGGTGTTACTGATATTTCCCGTCTGCACGCGCTTCATTGCACATGTCACAGCGCACGCTGTAACACGTCGTCAGGCTTACTACTGCTAACCCGGGACACTGGAGCCACTAGCAGGCGGTGCCTAGGTGGCCATCTGTCCGGTTTTAGGTCGGACAGTCCGGTTTTCAATGTCTGTGCCCGTCTGCCGGCGCAGCCTTGAGCCGGACGCTCATTTGTCCTCCTTTTGAGGTCATCCCTATTTTATACTTTTAGGGTATAAAAAAAAATAGACAATTATACAAAGAAATACAAAAAATAAGTTACGTGTAAGTATATATCCCCGTAAGACTTGTGGTCTTACAAATTATTGGCTGATTGCGATGTCAAATAAATATCTTGTATTTCATTGGTTAATAAACGTAAACAATTAGCCATGTGCTTCTTGACGTCACGTTCACGGCAGGGCACTGTGGCACAGAGTGACGTTAGCGCTAGCGGACTAGCTCATGAGCCGACTCCGCCTAGTTAGCGGTAGGTTAAACCGCAGAAATGCCGAAACGAAAGACTTCATTTAATCCTGAATGGTCGAAAGAGCATGGATTCCTCACAAAAAGCCGAAAGGACGACTTCCATGCTTTTTGCACGTTGTCGTTGCGATGTGGACGCAAGCAGCAAAGGAAAAGCTGCTGTCGACAGACATGCTAACACAGATAAGCACAAAAGCAACGATCAAAGCGCAGGTGCCTCTTCACTTTTATCGTTTTTCCGTGAAGCTTCATCGCCTCAAGATGACAAAATCTCCGCTGCAGAACTTTGTAAAGTTTATCATGCCGTCAAGCATCACCAGTCATACAGGAGTGTAGACTGTGGAATACAAGTTGATCGCACAATCTACAACGACTCATCAATAGCAAAAGGGATGACCTGTGGAAAAACAAAAGCCAAAGCTTTGTGCGGAAATGTCCTAGCACCTACTCTGTCCAGACGCATGGGGATCACCTACTCTGTCCAGACGCATGGGGATCACCTACTCTGTCCAGACGCATGGGGATCACCTGCTCTGTCCAGACGCATGGGGATCACCTACTCTGTCCAGACGCATGGGGATCACCTACTCTGTCCAGACGCATGGGGATCACCTACTCTGTCCAGACGCATGGGGATCACCTACTCTGTCCAGACGCATGGGGATCACCTACTCTGTCCAGACGCATGGGGATCACCTACTCTGTCCAGACGCATGGGGAATCACCTACTCTGTCCAACGCATGGGAGCACCTGCTCTGTCCAGACGCATGGACTCACCTACTCTGTCCAGACGCATGGGGATAACCTACTATGTCCAGACGCATGGGGAGCACCTACTCTGTCCAGACGCATGGGGATCACCTACTCTGTCCAGACTCATGGGGAGCACCTGCTTTGTCCAGACGCATGGGGATCACCTACTCTGTCCAGACGCATGGGGATCACCTACTCTGTCCAGACGCATGGGGATCACCTACTCTGTCCAGACGCATGGGGATTACATACAGAACATGAACTGCATTATTCAGTGGCAACTGATGCATCAAACAAAGGTACGATCAAGTGTTTCCCCATTGCACTGAGATCTTTTCACTTTGAGGAGGCGTGCAACATGCACTGTTGGATTTTTACAGTGATAGCAACGAAAAGTCAGAAGCTATAACAAATCAGCTGCTATCTAAACTGCAGATGTCTGGACTAGATGGGAAAAACATGTCAGCATACGCAGCAGACAACGCCAGCGTTAAATATGGAAAACACAACAGTGTTTATCAGAAACTGAAACTGGCTCAAAAAGACGTCCATCCATCCATCCATCTTCTCCCGCTTATCCGTGGTCGGGTCGCGGGGGTAGCAGTTCCAGCAGAGAGCCCCAAACTTTCTTTTCCCTGGCCACATCAACCAGCTCTGACTGGGGGATCCCAAGGCGCTCCCAGGCCAGCGAAGAGATATAATCCCTCCACCTGGTCCTAGGTCTACCCCTTGGTCTCTTCCCAGCTGGACGTGCCTGGAACACCTCCCTAGGGAGGCGCCCAGGTGGCATCCTTACTAGGTGCCCGAACCACCTCAACTGGCTCCTTTCGACGCGAAGGAGGAGCGGTTCAACTCCGAGTCCCTCCCGGATGACTGAACTTCTCACCTTATCCCTAAGGGAGACGCCAGCCACCCTGCGGAGAAAACCCATCTCGGCCGCTTGTATCCGCGATCTCGTTCTTTCGGTCATGACCCATCCTTCATGACCATAGGTGAGGGTAGGGACGAAAATGGCCCGGTAGACAGAGAGCTTTGCCTTCTGGCTCAGCTCTCTTTTCGTCACAACGGTGCGGTAAAGCGACTGCAGTACCGCTCCCGCTGCTCCGATTCTCCGGCCCATCTCACGCTCCATTGTTCCCTCACTCGAGAACAAGACCCCGAGATACTTGAACTCCTTCACTTGGGGTAAGGACTCATTCCCTACTTGGAGTGGACAGTCCATCGGTTTCCTGCTGAGAACCATGGCCTCAGATTTGGAGGTGCTGATCCTCATCCCAGCCGCTTCACACTCGGTTGCGAACCGATCCAGTGAGTGCTGCAGGTCGCAGACCGATGAAGCCATTAGAACCACATCATCTGCAAAAAGCAGTGGTGCAATCCTTAGTCCACCGAACTGCAGACCCCCCCCCCCACGACTACGCCTCGAAATCCTATCCATGTATATTACAAACAGGATCGGTGACAAAGCGCAGCCCTGGCGGAGGCCAACCCTCACCGGAAATGGGTCCGACTTACTGCCGAGGACCCGGACACAGCTCTCGCTTTGGGAGTACAGAGATTGGATGGCCCTGAGTAGAGACCCCCTCACCCCATACTCCTGCAGCACCTCCCACAGTAACTCCCTGGGAACTCGGTCATACGCCTTCTCCAAGTCTACAAAACACATGTAGACCGGATAAGCATACTCCCAGGCCCCCTCCAGGATCCTTGCGAGAGTAAAAAGCTGATCCGTCGTTCCACGACCAGGACGGAATCCGCATTGTTCCTCCTCAATCTGAGGTTCGACAATCGGCCTCAAAAAGACGTGCTCGCTGCAAACTGTTTAGCCCATTTTCTGCACAATGCAACAAGAGATATGCAGCAAGCAGCTTGGATATTGACATTGAAAATGTTGTGCTTAAGGTGTATAGCCATTTTAGCATCTCAGCTAGCAGAACGGCGCAGTTGAAGGAATTCTGCGAGTTTGTGGAAGTGGAGGAATGCAATCTGCTGCGGCACGTTGTCACGAGATGGTTGTCTCTGCTGCCATCTATTGACAGAATCCTGAAGTGTTGGAGACCCCTGACCAGCTACTTTCAGAGTCTAGGTGAGGAGGAATGCTCCAAGATTTTGTGGGAAATGCTTTGGAGAGGATGGCAGCGAAGTATCTGAGATGTATTTTCTCTTCCTCAGTCACATTCTGAAGTGTTTTCAGACTGCATTGAAGCACTTGAGGCCAAATCATTCAGCATAACCTCTGTGTTTAAGGTAATGACTGAACTGAAAGGGAAACTTGAGAGAAGGTGAAAGGACACATGTTTTGGCTTTGCTGTGAACAACAAACTCAAGCAGCTAACCCCTGATCTGGCAAAGAAATGTGAGGCTGATTTTCTCGAAAATAGACATTCAACTTGTGGTTAGTACACTAGTCTTATTGTGTTTTGAGTGTGATAAAAACTAAAAGATAATCCCAAAGTGTCCTCCTTTTTGGTGTTATGGAAATGGCCACCCTACGGTGCCCCATCAGCCCACACCCGACTACCCTATGTCATTACCCAGGATCATCGTAACCCCATTTTGGGCAGAGCTGGCCGCACGCCAACCACCACTTCACCTGAAACAGATCTGAAAACAGCATCATTTTGTGGAGAGGTACCTGAAGATCATTCAATCCCATTCCCAGCACCGGAATGAACAACCCCATGTACGTGTCCTCTGAGAACCGTAAGGCAGATGCTGTATCAATGCATCAATGCATATGTATTCCATTAGTTTAGCCCAAGCCGTTTAGTCCTTCCTATAGAAAATAAAAGCACACCACCCGATGAAATGTCTCACTGTGATTCACATTAACTTCACCCTTAAAGCAGTCCCATACAGTACAAGAACACAGAGCAGAAAACCACTATCCCACGTATCGTATTTCTACTTTACAGTTTGGGATAATGTCTCTGGGAGGCTTCATTCAGAAGTAAAAATCATTAAACATTTTGAATGTAGCATCATAAAAACGATGCGGATCTGTTCGTTAAAACACATATCCATGTCTTACTTCAAATGAAGTATTCACCAGTTCAATAAATATCCTATGAGCTCATAGTCATGTGACTTTTTCCCACTTCGCAATTTTGCAAGGTTAGCCCAAAACGTTTAAATGGATGTGATGTCGTGACAATACTAAAAGTATTTTGTATTACCATAACTTTTTTAAAATTTGTTTTATTAATTTCTCCTTATAGCTTTGTGAAGCACCTTGAGATGACGCTGTTTTTAAAGTGAGCTATATAAATGTATTATTATGACTGAGGTTTCATGTGTTTAACCCGCTGATTGAATTAGAATAGTCTAACGAATCAAAGAATCCTTGTGTTCCTAATTTGTATAAATGAACAGAAATCTCTCAACCCTTTATGGGGCATACGTGGGTCAACAGAACATCCACCATATTCTTAATGATGGGAGGTAGCGGGTGGATGTTGTGACCCAAGTCATGGGCAAGAACCATCTCCCAGGCATCGACCCAGTGAACATTCAGTCCTTTGAACACGGATCTGAGCACACTATCAATCTGCATGGAGTACCAGTCGCTGTATGATTGCGACATATAAAGGGTCATATCTCTGGGGGCTCCGCTCCGCATGATGACCACGGTGTTCGGAGCGCGCTCCAGCAGCTGCTGCACCGCACTGCGGATGCTCAGCAGCCTCCGGATGTAAATCTCTATTGGTAATGGGCCAAAGTGTGCCCAGACGCCAATAACCACAACAGTGTCTGCGCCTCCAATCAAGCCATCGAGTTCGTTGGCGATGTAGCGCAGCTGTCTGACCAGCACCGTGCTGGTACTGAGAGGGGGGGCGTGGCAGCGCCACGTCATCAGGATGTTGTCCGCATGGTCCACGAGCATCAGGGGGCCAACCTTCACAGTCACGTGAAGGCTGAACTGACCTAAAAGTACACAGAAAAGATATGTGAATAATTCAAGACACATCTTTTTAGATTAGCTTTTTATTAGCAACTTTAAATGTTCTTTTAGTCTTCATTATTATTATTTTTATTATTATTATTATTATTATTATAGTCTACCTTTATATTGTTTTATTTATTTATATATTTTTTATTTTATTTCCGTTGTTCACTTTGTTTTATGGGGTTTTATATGTTATATTGCTGCATCGACTCAGTTGTCTTGTGTCTTATCTGTCGGAGAGAAACCATATTGTATTTGTATCATCATACCTTTCACCTCCTTGTGTCTCTTCACCTGATCACATGTTATATTTTGCTGCATGTACCTTTTAAAGTTCTTAACAAATAATCTGAGGGGAATTCCTTGTTGTTTGTTTTTAACTTGTGAAGTGTGATTTTGTAAAGCACTTGGAGCCAGAGGCGCAGGAAGGTAATTTGGGTGGGGCGCTGAGGTCCTGCTTGGAGCTGCATGTGTTGTATGAAAAGTGCTGTATAAATAAAGCTTTATTATTAGCCGCAACTGTTGCCAGGACTTCATGTGGATCACTAACTACCTGGTATCTTCTGGCTTAAGAATTCAAACCACTGCCTGACGGTCGAGTCTCCGTAAAGGTGGAGTTTCTTGGCCTTCAGACACTCTCTGGTGGCAGGGTTGTCAAACTGGCGAACTGTGGGGCTCCCTTGAGCCTTCCAGACACCCTCGTAGTAATGGCCGCTGGGTCCGGGTGTCACGATGAGGCTCTTATGCTCTGGTTGATCTGAGAGGAAGTTAAAGGAAAACGGTATTATTCGAGGAACATATTCTGCTGATGATCAGGTTCATATCAGTATGTAGTGTCTCTACTTTAAAGAGTCCTCTCCTGCTGATGTTCAGGTGTATATCAGTATGTAGTGTCTCTACTTTAAAGAGTCCTCTCCTGCTGATGTTCAGGTGTATATCAGTATGTAGTGTCTCTACTTTAAAGAGTCCTCTCCTGCTGATGTTCAGGTGTATATCAGTATGTAGTGTCTCTACTTTAAAGAGTCCTCTCCTGCTGATGTTCAGGTGTATATCAGTATGTAGTGTCTCTACTTTAAAGAGTCCTCTCCTGCTGATGTTCAGGTGTGTATCAGTATGTAGTGTCTCTACTTTAAAGAGTCCTCTCCTGCTGATGTTCAGGTGTATATCAGTATGTAGTGTCTCTACTTTAAAGAGTCCTCTCCTGCTGATGTTCAGGTGTATATCAGTGTTGGTGTCTCTACTTTAAAGAGTCCTCTCCTGCTGATGTCAGGTGTATATCGTATGTATGTCTCTACTTTAAAGAGTCCTCTCCTGCTGATTTCAGTGTATATCATGTGTGGGTCTCTACTTTAAGAGTCCTCTCCTGCTGATGATCAGGTTCATATCCGTATGTAGTGTCTCTACTTTAAAGAGTCCTCTCCTGCTGATGATCAGGTTCATATCCGTATGTAGTGTCTCTACTTTAAAGAGTCCTCTCCTGCTGATGTTCAGGTGTATATCATATGTAGTGTCTCTACTTTAAAGAGTCCTCTCCTGCTGATGTTCAGTGTGATCATATGTAGTGTCTCTACTTTAAGAGTCCTCTCCTGCTGATGTTCAGTGTATATCAGTATGTATGTCTCTACTTTAAAGAGTCCTCTCCTGCTGATGTTCAGGTGTGTATCAGTATGTAGTGTCTCTACTTTAAAGAGTCCTCTCCTGCTGATGTTCAGGTTATATCTATGTAGTGTCTCTACTTTAAAGAGTCCTCTCCTGCTGATGTTCGGTGTATATCAGTATGTAGTGTCTCTACTTTAAAGGAGTCCTCTCTGCTGATGTTCGGTGTATATCAGTATGTAGTGTCTCTACTTTAAAGAGTCTCTCCTGCTGATGTTCAGGTGTATATCAGTATGTGTCTCTACTTTAAGAGTCCTCTCCTGCTGATGTTCTGTAGTTCGCTTATAGTATATGAGTCTCTACTTTAAAGAGTCCTCTCCTGCTGATGTTCAGGTGTATATCGTATGTAGTGTCTCTACTTTAAAGAGTCTCTCCTGCTGATGTTCAGGTGTATATCAGTATGTAGTGTCTCTACTTTAAAGAGTCCTCTCCTGCTGATGTTCAGGTGTATATCAGTATGTAGTGTCTCTACTTTAAAGAGTCCTCTCCTGCTGATGTTCAGGTGTATATCAGTATGTAGTGTCTCTACTTTAAAGAGTCCTCTCCTGCTGATGTTCAGGTGATATCAGTATGTAGTGTCTCTACTTTAAAGAGTCCTCTCCTGCTGATGTTCAGGTGTATATCAGTATGTAGTGTCTCTACTTTAAGAGTCCTCTCCTGCTGATGTTCAGGTGTATCAGTATGTATGTCTCTACTTTAAAGAGTCCTCTCCTGCTGATGTTCAGGTGTATATCAGTATGTAGTGTCTCTACTTTAAAGAGTCCTCTCCTGCTGATGTTCAGGTGTATATCAGTATGTAGTGTCTCTACTTTAAAGAGTCCTCTCCTGCTGATGTTCGGGTGTATATCAGTATGTAGCTGGAAGCTGGGGTGGAAGCTGGGGTGGAAGCTGGGGTGGGAGCTGGGGTGGGAGCTGGGGTGGAAGCTGGGGTGGAAGCTGGGTGGAAGCTGGGGTGGAAGCTGGGGTGGGAGCTGGGTGGAAGCTGGGTGGAAGCTGGGGTGGAAGCTGGGGTGGAAGCTGGGGTGGAAGCTGGGGTGGAGCTGGGGTGGAAGCTGGGGTGGAAGCTGGGGTGGAAGCTGGGGTGGAAGCTGAGGTGGAAGCTGGGGTGGGAGCTGGGGTGGAGCTGGGGTGGAAGCTGGGGTGGAAGCTGGGGTGGGAGCTGGGGTGGAAGCTGGGGTGGAAGCTGGGGTGGAAGCTGGGGCGGTGGGGGGGCAGCAAGCAGCAGCCACGTGGAAGTAGCTGCAGCAATAGCAGCAGCAAGCAATGCATAGAGAGATATCTAGCAGGTTAAATAGAGCGGCATATTAAGAGACTCTGTTTGGTTGGTTGTAGAGTGGCACGGGGCGTTATGTATGAATGCAGCACAAGTGCTCGAGTTGACTGCCTGAACTAGCTCGCAGGCTTCGCCCCATTTCTGGTAACTCTGGCCCAGTTAACAGCACAGACTTTGCTGCAACAATATCACAGATTGCATTTTCATAGATTCTTCTTTTGGAGCGGGGTGCGACCTCAGTGCGACCTCAGTGCGATCTCAGTGCGACCTCAGTGCGACCTCAGTGCGACCTCAGTGCGACCTCAGTGCGACCTATTGCCCATGTTTAAAGCATCGTTAGCAGAAGTGAAAATCAAACTTTACCTTTCCTTTTTGGAACCACGGTGACAAAGGCAGGTCCTGAAGCCTTAATGCAGACTTTCATGTTGACATACCTGAAGGAAAGCACATGTAATCAAATACTTATTACTAACAGAACAACACTATCAAAACAAGAACATACATTTAAAATGATTGAATGAATTTAGAACTAGAAAAACAATGCAATAAAATCAGAAACTGCTATATCACACAACTCTTAAAAACAAATGTGTGAGTAACATTAAAGCTGCACTGTTTAATACTTCTATAAACCCATGTGACAATTACCGGAAACAACCCATTACAAGTGTTTGTGGTGTTAACAAGTAGTGAAGATAATATCACTATAAGCACCGGCTACCACAGCATGTTGGCTCCTACACAGTGGTTCGAATGACTGTAATGTGAATTGTATTGTTCACACAAGGAAACCACAGCAACATAGTTACCAGAGTTTGCAGTTCCCCTCAGCTCTACAGAACAACGTAGCATCTTTCCCGCTCGCTGTTTTGGTTTTACTTAACCTTTTGAGTCTCACTTCTCTTATCAACGTATTTGACCAGACGCAGCAGAAAGCTCTAATCAACCAAATGTGCATTAACTTCATTGTGTAGCCAAATGTTGCAACTAGCTGGTGAGCGGAGCAGCTTACATGTAGCATTATTACAACTCTGACCATCCCCACTGGGTGCAAATATTCCACTAATTGCTAACATAAACCTACAGTGGCCGACTGATGTATGAAGGTAGATATGGTGCAAAATGCGAGAGCGTGTAAAACCTGATGTGAGCACTTGCAGAAAAGAACTCTGAGCTTGTGTGCATACATTTACACTTGTATCAAATATCCACGTATCTGTGAACCACATTTGAAGTCACAGAAGAAGAAAACAAGTTTTGTAGCTTGTAGAAAAAAAATGAACTTAGTGATGAAATGTTCACTTGCAGAAAAATATATATTTTTAAAATATATTTTCCTTTACAACTGCAACTTGGTTATTACAACCTCTCAAATCAGTCATTACAACTCCAGGAATCTGCTCTGTGGCAGTATACATCCAGGAATCTGCTCTGTGGCAGTATACATCCAGGAATCTGCTCTGTGGCAGTATACATCCAGGAATCTGCTCTGTGGCAGTATACATCCAGGAATCTGCGGCCTTGACTTTTGCTACACTTCTTGCGATGAATGTGTTGCTAAAGTAATTTTCACCTGTAGATGTGGGGGGAGGGAGGGGGGTTGGAGCGAAGGGGCGGAGCTATCAGAACGAGGAGGCTCTCGGGTCAGTCACACAAGTGACTACTGTTGCCCCTTTCACACCAACGCAGCTCCGTTTAGCACTGCATAAACAAAATGCTGCAAGAAGCTCAAACACAACAGAAACCAGGGGACACTAAAAAGAGACGCACACAGCTGGGACCGGAGCACTTGTTGACGTTCGAGGATTATAAAGTTGGCCAACTGTTGTCAAAAAGTGACACGAAATGTACGTTTTATCTGCTTATTTAACCAATGTGATTGCATTATGTTGGGAAATTATCTCTCGTCACCGGCTTGGTCTTCAATCTCAGGATCCATGTATTTCTGATCCTCTCAAGAATGGAAGTAATCAAAACAAAAAAAGAAAATTCGTTGGTATTTTTCTCAAAATCTCAAAATCTGACTTTTTCTCAAAAATCTGACTTTTTTCTCAAAATATCACAAATCTGACTTTTTCTGAATACTTAAAAATGTTAATAATCACTGGTCCCCGGCTTGAGCTTCAATCTCAGGATCCATGTATTTCTGATCCTCTCCAGAATGGAAGGAGTCATCACATACAGAGCATCAACTAGTTCCTGAACAGTGTCCTTCACATGCTGATATCCAAGAGAGGGAGTTACACAGTCACAAGATGGAGGAAGAGAAAGCAGTATTCAATGTTTACTTCAGATTAGCTACCAAAAAATATGTATGTATGTTCAATGGTGGAAAGTAACATTAACTCAAGTATAAGTATTTTTTTTTTGACATATTTGTACCTAAGTATTTCTATTAAAGGTCCACAAAAAAATTCTGGAAAAAAAAGATTCCCTTATTTTCTTAATAAATCAACTGATGAAATATCAGATCAGATTTAGATTCAATAGTAAGTGCCTAATTTAACAAACATGTGAAACTCTGCACCCATGAGATTCATATCTCACACTGCACTGTCACTTGTATTCATGTGCCTGTGTTATTCCTGTTGTATTAACGTTGCTTTGGAATGAGTGTTTTTAAATGCCATTTTATAATAATATGTTTCTGCTGCACTATTTCTTAATGCTCTTAATGTCTTTCATTTGTGTAAAGCACTTCAACTTGCCTGGTGTTGAAAGGTGCTGTATGCCTTCCCCTCAAAGTATGTTGTGCAGTTACAAGGGCAAGGCCAACCTGTCAACCCTAACCCAAGGGCAAGGCCAACCTGTCAACCCTAACCCAAGGGCAAGGCCAACCTGTTAACCCTAACCCAAGGGCAAGGCCAACCTGTCAACCCTAACCCAAGGGCAAGGCCAACCTGTTAACCCTAACCCAAGGGCAAGGCCAACCTGTTAACCCTAACCCAAGGGCAAGGCCAACCTGTCAACCCTAACCCAAGGGCAAGGCCAACCTGTTAACCCTAACCCAAGGGCAAGGCCAACCTGTCAACCCTAACCCAAGGGCAAGGCCAACCTGTTAACCCTAACCCAAGGGCAAGACCAACCTGTCAACCTGTCAATAACCTGCTTAGAAAGCTGAGGGTTAGGCTAGGTTTCTTTTACAGGAACAAGTCCTGTTTCTCACTTGAGGCCAGGAAAAGGCTCTGTGACCTTTTGACCTGTGCTGGACTCTGGGGATCTGGTCTATATGAATGCACCTGCCCATTACCTGATCAAGTTAGATGCTGCATGTCACAGTGTGCTGAGATGTGTTACTAACTGTAAAGTATTAACCCATCACTGTACCCTGTATGCCAGGGCTGGTTTGCCTTCGCTAACTGTACGGAGGCTCAGTCACTGGTACATGTTCATCTACAAAGCCATGTTAGGGAGACTTCCATCCTACATCTGCTCCCTGATCTCACGGCGAATTGTAAGTGGCTACTGCCTGAGATCTGTGCTGTGGTTTTATTAAATGAGCCAGCTGCTAGGACTGTCTTAGGGGAGATAGCTTTTAGATGCGCAGCTCCTCTGTCTTGGAATAGTCTGAAATGGAAACTGAGCAATCTGGTGCCACTAAATGTTTTTAAAGCTCGGTTGGATGCTATCAATCGGATGCTGTTGGAACCTGTTCATGTGGATAGTTATTGTAAATTGTAATCCCTGTATTGATGCTGTATGATGTCCTTTTTGTTGTTCTGTTGTTTTATGTTTTTATGTTTCATGTGGAACCTACTTGAGCAGGTCTCCCTCGAAAAAGAGATCAATGATCTCAATGGGATACACCTGGATAAATAAAGGAAAAAAACCCAAAAAAAAACCCCTAACCAAAGGGCAAGGCCAACCTGTTAACCCTAACCCAAGGGCAAGGCCAACCTGTTAACCCTAACCCAAGGGCAAGGCCAACCTGTTAACCCTAACCCAAGGGCAAGGCCAACCTGTCAACCCTAACCCAAGGGCAAGGCCAACCTGTTAACCCTAACCCAAGGGCAAGGCCAACCTGTTAACCCTAACCCAAGGGCAAGGCCAACCTGTTAACCCTAACCCAACCCTGAGCACGGTTTAACCCTTTAGTAACCCTCTGCAGGCTTACTCTCTAAAGCAATCCCATACCTGTGATATCTACAGACAGTGAGCTGTGGAGATATCACAGTGTGCAGACATGCACGTCTCCTTGTGGAGATATCACAGTGTGCAGACATGCACGTCTCCTTGTGGAGATATCACAGTGTGCAGACATG
>JASDAP010000488.1:1298941-1306441 GCA_031216635.1 Dissostichus eleginoides
ACTTTTATTTTAAATCAAATGCACCTGTTTTAGATAATATATTTATTTGATGTGTAGGTTGATTTGCAGGTTGGTTGTTATTTGTATAATTATTGTATTGTTACTGTGTATTTTATTATATTAACTAGCTATTTATTAAATTAAAATACTGTTATGAACACTTTACAATGTCTTTATTTTGGTAGATACCAGAATACATGACACAATGAATCTTTGTAATATATTTATGTTCTCTTGTTTAAATAATCATCCCAGTCTTTAATGTGTGCCGGTCACCTGGAATCCTGGTAAGCTCCCAGCATGGTATATTTAATACTATTATTAAACATAAGCTGGTGATAGATGGATGCTGGTCACCTAGCCGGTCAGGCTGGTCTAAGCTGGTTTTGTCAGCAGGTTGTTGCTGAATTTGGCAGAAAGTCAAGAGAGATGGTGTCAGAAGCACGTTAACTAAAAAGAGTATAAATACAAATGGATAAAGACATATCTGTTTTTTTAATTTTTGTTTTATTTGAATCTACTATGCACCAAAACACCAAGTCAAATGTCTCGTGTTAACCCACCGTGTACTGAACGTGATTCTGATTCTGAAAACAATATCCGGACTTCTGAGGATCATAAACAGTTATAGTATAACAGACACATTCCTTACCTCTATGAGTTTTTCTTTCTGTAGCGCAAAAAATATGAAAGCAAAAGCCACGATGAAAAAGAAGGCCAAGCACTGCCTTCTGGAAAGAAAGTTCATGATAGTCAGATTATTGTTCTATGGCAAATATTCCTCCGCAAACTAAAATATTAGATCGCTGGCATGGCCTGCTCAGCGGCTTTCTCCTGTTCCGAGCACAGAGAAAGTCAATATGTGGCATCCTCCTCGCAGAGGGGCGTGGTGACTGATAACTTATTTACATTTTTATGAGGGGCCGTGTAGGCCAAAATTCAAACTCACCTTGCACACACACTACCGAAAACATCTGGCCTCGCACACACACTACCGAAAACATCTGGCCTTGCACACACACTACCGAAAACATCTGGCCTTGCACACACACTACCGAAAACATCTGGCCTTGCAAACACACTACCGAAAACATCTGGCCTTGCAAACACACTACCGAAATACTCTCACATTCACCAGTGAACACCTCGCACACACACTACCGAAAACATCTGGCCTTGCACACACACTACCGAAAACATCTGGCCTTGCACACACACTACCGAAAACATCTGGCCTTGCACACACACTACCGAAAACATCTGGCCTCGCACACACACTACCGAAATACTCTCACATTCACTACTGAACACCTCGCACACACACTACTGAAAATTAACCTCACACACAACTGAAATACTCTCACATTCACGACTGAAAACCTTACACACACACACACACACACACACACACACACACACACACACACACACACACACACACACACACACACACACACACACACTCCTGAAAAACATTTGACTGAAAGGTTCTCAGTAGGGAATGTGCATGTGTTTCACCTATGTGTGTGTGAGGGGGATTCTTGCTGTAACGGAAGTCATTGTAATGAAACGGAAGTACCAAACTGCTAGTGGTCGCTTTGCTAGCTCCGTTAGCTCCGTTAGCTTCATTAGCTCCAGGCTGCTACAGGGGCTCAGCTGATCCAGAGAACACAACTTGAACTCGGATGTGTTTGTTGTGTTGATGCCTGGTGGAGTATTCTTCATTTACATATCGGACTTATCGTATGGCTCTGCGGTTCAAACAGACCGTCCATGAATGCCGTTTCTTCGGTAAGTGAAATTCAAGCACTTTACTTCTTACTGGTGTTTTTATTCAGCTAAGCTACATCTGTGCTAAGGATGCTATCCGTAGCATCCAAGTTAAAACATAATAGAGAGAAGTGTAAAACATTAAGAAGGATTATACTGTAGAACAAAAGGCTTCTGTGTGAGGTTGGTAAAATAAGGTCATGCTTGTACATTAGATAGTTTGCTAGTTAGGTAACTATGCATTGATATTGTCGATGCAGACAGCTAGCGTCACATTAGTGTTGAAGAGCAGCGTACTGAGATTAACCTCACTATAAGATCTGTGTATCTGAAAAATATGAATCTCACATTTCCAGATGGTTCCAGAAATCACGTTAACGTAGAGATTGCAATATGGTTTGTTGAGCTGGAGTTGATTATTGAAGCTTACTGGTTAACGTTCATCATATTAAACGAACGAACCCAAACCTTGTTGTTTTAATTAATATTATTACCAATACTCACTAAGCATTTTATTATCATTACACTGGAGACACCGACTGATTGTGGCAGCAGAACGTGAACATGTAACTTAATGCCTGCATTTAACGACGATAGCGTATTCAATGCTTTAGGGACAAGGAAATGATGTTTAAATATTAGATATGACGTTACGTGAGCTTCTGTGACAATTCAGCTCATTCATTGCATTACATGTGTTAAAGATGTTCGTCTTTTACCCGTACGTGTGTTACTAATGAATGTGAATATGGCATACAGTATGTTCCCTGACAGTAGTAGTTCACTTCTCAGCTTGTCATTCAGAGGGGGGTGGGGGCTGGTGAACGGTAGCCTATGGTCAATGTTTGTTTGTTTAAAAATGTTTGCAGTCGCGAAAGGTCTAAGCCAATCAGACATGGAGAAAAAAAAGGATCAGTCTATGTGTCGAGAGGGGGAACTAGACACCCTCGACAGGGCTTTACAGCCATGGTCCGGTCTGACAGCGCTTAGCTGTCTGCGGGAGAGAGGAAGAGACAGATCACTGCATACAGGGACGTGCACAGACATTTTGGGGGGCGGGGGCTCAAGTGAGAAAAAGGGCACTTCCCATAATCATTTATTAAAAAAAGTTTTTAAAACAAAAAGTTAAAGACAGTTGCACATCTCTGACCAATTTATTTTAGTACCCTCACACTCACGCAATTGTTTAATACTCAACAGAATTCTACAGAATAATCAGCTGACACAGAGACAATGGTCTTCTTTAGTATTCACCACGCACGAGAGCAGACAACACACTAGATGAATAGTTATTAAAGGAGCAGCCAACCATCAACATGATGAAGTTACTGTTTGAGGACATTACGGCAAAAAGATCGGTTTTTTATGGACTTGTTATTTTGGTCTATTTTGCTTCCATGTTTTCTTTCACTCTGATGGAAAGAAAACTTCCAAGAAACACAAGGTGTTCGTTTCACTGCCTGAATTCATCTAGAGATTTAAAGCTAATCTGCATTTAAACATTTCAGGGGGAAATACTGACCTGACGTCAGTTACTATCTGGGGAAGCTGTGAGGGACATTAAAGTGGGAGGTGCTCCTACCTGTCTGTCTGAAGGGACATTAAAGTGGGAGGTGCTGCTACCTGTCTGTCTGAAGGGACTGTAAGGTGGGAGGTGCTGCTACCTGTCTGTCTGAAGGGACATTAAAGTGGGAGGTGCTGCTACCTGTCTGTCTGAAGGGACATTAAAGTGGGAGGTGCTGCTACCTGTCTGTCTGGAGGGACTGTAAAGTGGGAGGTGCTGCTACCTGTCTGTCTGAAGGGACTGTAAGGTGGGAGGTGCTGCTACCTGTCTGTCTGAAGGGACTGTAAAGTGGGAGGTGCTGCTACCTGTCTGTCTGAAGGGACTGTAAAGTGGGAGGTGCTGCTACCTGTCTGTCTGAAGGGACTGTAAAGTGGGAGGTGCTGCTACCTGTCTGTCTGAAGGGACTGTAAAGTGGGAGGTGCTGCTACCTGTCTGTCTGAAGGGACTGTAAAGTGGGAGGTGCTGCTACCTGTCTGTCTGAAGGGACAGTAAGGTGGGAGGTGCTGCTACCTGTCTGTCTGAAGGGACTGTAAAGTGGGAGGTGCTGCTACCTGTCTGTCTGAAGGGACTGTAAGGTGGGAGGTGCTGCTACCTGTCTGTCTGAAGGGACTGTAAGGTGGGAGGTGGTGCTACCTGTCTGTCTGAAGGGACTGTAAAGTGGGAGGTGCTGCTACCTGTCTGTCTGAAGGGACTGTAAAGTGTGAGGTGCTGCTACCTGTCTGTCTGAAGGGACTGTAAAGTGGGAGGTGCTGCTACCTGTCTGTCTGAAGGGACTGTAAAGTGGGAGGTGCTCCTACCTGTCTGTCTGAAGGGACTGTAAAGTGGGAGGTGCTGCTACCTGTCTGTCTGAAGGGACTGTAAAGTGGGAGGTGCTGCTACCTGTCTGTCTGAAGGGACTGTAAGGTGGGAGGAGCTGCTACCTGTCTGTCTGAAGGGACTGTGAGGTGGGAGGTGCTGCTACCTGTCTGTCTGAAGGGACTGTAAGGTGGGAGGTGCTGCTACCTGTCTGTCTGAACGGACTGTAAGGTGGGAGGTGCTGCTACCTGTCTGTCTGAAGGGACTGTAAGGTGGGAGGTGCTGCTACCTGTCTGTCTGAAGTGACTGTAAAGTGGGAGGTGCTGCTACCTGTCTGTCTGAAGGGACTGTAAAGTGGGAGGTGCTGCTACCTGTCTGTCTGAAGGGACTGTAAGGTGGGAGGTGCTGCTACCTGTCTGTCTGGAGGGACTGTAAAGTGGGAGGTGCTGCTACCTGTCTGTCTGAAGGGACTGTAAGGTGGGAGGTGCTGCTACCTGTCTGAAGGGACTGTAAGTGGGAGGTGCTGCTACCTGTCTGTCTGAAGGGACTGTAAAGTGGGAGGTGCTGCTACCTGTCTGTCTGAAGGGACTGTAAAGTGGGAGGTGCTGCTACCTGTCTGTCTGAAGGGACTGTAAGGTGGGAGGTGCTGCTACCTGTCTGTCTGAAGGGACTGTAAAGTGGGAGGTGCTGCTACCTGTCTGTCTGAAGGGACTGTAAGGTGGGAGGTGCTGCTACCTGTCTGTCTGAAGGGACTGTAAGGTGGGAGGTGCTGCTACCTGTCTGTCTGAAGGGACCGTAAGGTGGGAGGTGCTGCTACCTGTCTGTCTGAAGGGACTGTAAAGTGGGAGGTGCTGCTACCTGTCTGTCTGAAGGGACTGTAAGGTGGGAGGTGCTGCTACCTGTCTGTCTGAAGGGACTGTAAGGTGGGAGGTGCTGCTACCTGTCTGTCTGAAGGGACTGTAAAGTGGGAGGTGCTGCTACCTGTCTGTCTGAAGGGACTGTAAGGTGGGAGGTGCTGCTACCTGTCTGTCTGAAGGGACTGTAAAGTGGGAGGTGCTGCTACCTGTCTGTCTGAAGGGACTGTAAGGTGGGAGGTGCTGCTACCTGTCTGTCTGAAGGGACTGTAAAGTGGGAGGTGCTGCTACCTGTCTGTCTGAAGTGACTGTAAAGTGGGAGGTGCTGCTACCTGTCTGTCTGAAGGGACTGTAAAGTGGGAGGTGCTGCTACCTGTCTGTCTGAAGTGACTGTAAGGTGGGAGGTGCTGCTACCTGTCTGTCTGAAGTGACTGTAAAGTGGGAGGTGCTGCTACCTGTCTGTCTGAAGGGACTGTAAAGTGGGAGGTGCTGCTACCTGTCTGTCTGAAGTGACTGTAAAGTGGGAGGTGCTGCTACCTGTCTGTCTGAAGTGACTGTAAAGTGGGAGGTGCTGCTACCTGTCTGTCTGAAGGGACTGTAAAGTGGGAGGTGCTGCTACCTGTCTGTCTGAAGGGACTGTAAGGTGGGAGGTGCTGCTACCTGTCTGAAGGGACTGTAAAGTGGGAGGTGCTGCTACCTGTCTTTCTGAAGGGACTGTAAAGTGGGAGGTGCTGCTACCTGTCTGTCTGAAGGGACTGTAAGGTGGGAGGTGCTGCTACCTGTCTGTCTGAAGGGACAGTAAAGTGGGAGGTGCTGCTACCTGTCTGTCTGAAGGGAATGTAAAGTGGGAGGTGCTGCTACCTGTCTGTCTGAAGTGACTGTAAAGTGGGAGGTGCTGCTACCTGTCTGTCTGAAGGGACTGTAAGGTGGGAGGTGCTGCTACCTGTCTGTCTAAAGGGACTGTAAAGTGGGAGGTGCTGCTACCTGTCTGTCTGAAGGGACTGTAAAGTGGGAGGTGCTGCTACCTGTCTGTCTGAAGTGACTGTAAAGTGGGAGGTGCTGCTACCTGTCTGTCTGAAGTGACTGTAAAGTGGGAGGTGCTGCTACCTGTCTGTCTGAAGTGACTGCCGATGTCCGCACCGCTGTGCAGGAGACGTTGAGGGAGGGAGGGAGGGAGGGAGGGAGGGAGGGAGGGAGGGAGGGGAGAGCTACGGAACTTCACAGTCTAATCTCCCGACCTGATATTTTAATTTCTTATTCAATCAATATATTGTTGGAAAGGGAAACTGTGCGCAAACAGCAGTAGATATATATTCATTTATAAAAATAAAAAAAAGGGGAAAAAGGGCACTTTCTCTGGAGGAAGAAAAAGGGCAGGGGCTCAAGCCCACTTTGATGTCTGTGTGCACGTGCCTGACAGCATACATATGCAAATTCAAACCTACAGTTAAACTTAACAGCTGTGTCTGATGGGCCATCAGGTGTGTAAACAAAGCGAGTCACACACAGCTGATCACCTGAGAGCTGCTGAGTTTTCATTCAGACAATTTAAAAAGAAAAACAACGGTCTGATTTTAACATTGCACAACAATGAACTCAATGTGTGAACTATTAACAATAGTATAATATTATAGTAAATATTCTTGTTTGCCCGTGGTGAGATGACGAGGCTCCATTCAAATAAACCTCTTTTTAGTGAATTACTGAGTTTAGGCACGTTAATAACGCTTTAATGAAGTTGACTACAGTATATTCACATTTATTAGTACTTTCATGTCAATTCGGCGAACATAGGATCCATTAAATGATCGTGAGGATGATGATTACAAATCGTTTGTTTGAGCCGTGCTGCATTTCCTGATGAAACAACAAACCGATGGTTTTGTGTAGTACGCCAACGTGGATTAAACAACATTATTTTGTTAAATAAAAACCTGGTGCTGTTTTGTAAATGATTACATGTCTCTTATTCAGCCCAGAATATGATCCTATCCGTCCATATGTCAGATACCTGTAGATCTATCAGCTGTTTATTTCACATGAGTTCCAGTGGGGCAGCTTTTGAATCACTGCTCCCCCTGGTGGATCCAGGATCCATTGCAGCTGGTTTCATTATCATTTAATTTATTATCAAGGGGGCGTATCAAGTCCTGCGGGGGGTTTCCTTTCAGCGAGGGCCCACCCCGTGCAGATCACGGACCCACTACGGTAGGGGCGTCCGAAATGAGGTGCTACATCTGTAGGACAAATATTTAATTTGACTGTCTCATGAAAAACTATTCCAAAATATCAGTAAAATAAGAAGGACCCCAACTAGACAATAATACACAATCCAACTGATAAGATGCAGGAAGGGCCAGTGGCGGCTCCAGGGTCTTTGTGTCGGGTAATCTAGGGCTAACCCATCCAGTGGTGGGGCTCAAGTCAGTATTTGCAATGTAATTACATGCACGCTATATCGCCCCCCCGACAGTGAAACGCCACGCGTGAGGGTTACATTACTTCCCTGTCTCAATC
>JASDAP010000488.1:1316464-1321464 GCA_031216635.1 Dissostichus eleginoides
CCTTGTAGCCTCGTCCCCCTCTCTCCCAGCTGTTACTGAGGACATGTCTCTGAAGTGTCCTGCTCCAAACCCCAAACAGGTCCTTGTAGCCTCGTCCCCCTCTCTCCCTGTTACTGAGGACATGTCTCTGAAGTGTCCTGCTCCAAACCCCAAACAGATCATTGTAGCCTCGTCCCCCCCTCTCTCCCAGCTGTTACTGAGGACATGTCTCTGAAGTGTCCTGCTCCAAACCCCAAACAGGTCCTTGTAGCCTCGTCCCCCTCTCTCCCAGCTGTTACTGAGGACATGTCTCTGAAGTGTCCTGCTCCAAACCCCAAACAGATCATTGTAGCCTCGTCCCCCTCTCTCCCAGCTGTTACTGAGGACATGTCTCTGAAGTGTCCTGCTCCAAACCCCAAACAGGTCCTTGTAGCCTCGTCCCCCTCTCTCCCAGCTGTTACTGAGGACATGTCTCTGAAGTGTCCTGCTCCAAACCCCAAACAGACCCTAAAAAAGCTTTTTAATTTCTCATACTTTATTAGTTGTGAAATAAAGAAAACAGTGAACTTTGAGAAAAGGTCAGGATTCTGAAACCCCTCAGAGATGTCCCGCCCCCTTAGCCTTAGCCTATCATGCAGTGTGTTGGAGCGCTAGCCAATAGGAGCGTTCCATAGTGATGTCACTATGTTCCTGAAGTAAACAAAGGGGGGGCTGGTGAGGAGTAGGAGGAGGAGGAGGAGGAGGAGGAGGAGGAGGAGGAACACACAAGTACAAATCTCTATAATGTTTTTAATCTGTTGGAGAGATTATTGATCAGAAAAACATCACAGATTCATCCTCAGTTCTTATTGATCAGTGAAACATCACAGATTCATCCTCAGTTCTTATTGATCAGAAAAACGTCACAGATTCATCCTCAGTTCTTATTGATCAGTGAAACATCACAGATTCATCCTCAGTTCTTATTGATCAGTGAAACGTCACAGATTCATCCTCAGTTCTTATTGATCAGAAAAACATCACAGATTCATCCTCAGTTCCTATTGATCAGAAAAACGTCACAGATTCATCCTCAGTTCCTATTGATCAGAAAAACATCACAGATTCATCCTCAGTTCTTATTGATCAGTGAAACATCACAGATTCATCCTCAGTTCCTATTGGACAGTGAAACATCACAGATTCATCCTCAGTTCTTATTGGACAGTGAAACAGACCGATGTCCCTCCTCCTCTGTGACTGACAGCTGGAGTGGGGGGCGGAGCCAATATTGTTCTGTCTTCAGTGTGTAGAAGAAACAGCCGCTCTCTATGAATCACACACACACACACACACACACACACATGCTGTAGACTTTAAATGTTGGAAAAAGTCTCTCACGTTTCACCTTTATGGAAACATCTCATCACACACACTCACACACTGCGTCACACACACTGATACACCATGTTACTGTGTGTGTGTGTGTGAGAGAGAGTGTGAGTGTGCAGTGAAGTGTTTGTATCTTATTGTGAAGTTTCCACTCTGATACACTGACCAACTCATGTATTGACCTGACACACACACTCACACACACCACACACACACACTCACACACACACACACACACACACAAACACACAAACACACATACACATACACACACACACACACACACTCAGCATCTCTCCTCTCTTGTCATGACTTTTGTTTGAACATGAAACGTGCATGTGAAGCTCCACAGTGTGTGTGTCTAAGCGTGTGTGTGTGTATAAGCGTGTGTGTGTGTCTAAGTGTGTGTGTGTGTGTCTAAGTTTGTCTAAGTGTGTGCGTGTGTGTGTGTGTGTAGTCCAGGTATCACTCCGGTGCCAAGTTTTCCCTCCTTCCTCTCACTCCTTTCACAAAGTCTTTGTTGCCGTGTCGACCCCCCCTCCCCCTCCTGGGACCGCCCATCTGCCATTCAGTGTGTGAATGAAGGGGGGGGGCAGTGTGTGTGAGTGTGGTCGGTGCCGCTCTCTCTCAGTCCGGCTGCAGCGCTCCGACTGAACACACCGAGGTACGCTTCACTTTTACTACATCTACCACACACACACACACACACACACACACACACACACACACACACTTCTGATGAGTGTGTGTGTGTGTCAGTGTGTGTGTGTGTGTGTTTGTTGCAGTTATTCAGTTGTTTAAGTTGGCATCACTTCAGAGGCTTTGATTTCAAACTCTCTTTCTCTCTGCGTCTGTGTGTGTGTGTGTGTGTGTGTGTTGTGTGTGTGTGTGTGTGTGTGTGTGTGTGTGTGTGTGTGTGTGGTGTGTTAATCTCTTTCTCATGCAGCAGAAAGTTAACAGGCTCTCAGTGAGCTAGCAGACGTTAGCATCAGTTGCTGTGTGTGTGTGTGTGTGTGTGTGTGTGTGTGTGTGTGTGTGTGTGAGCACTGCTGGGTTAGACCTTTTGAGACACTTTTTAAAATGAGGACATTTGTTGGACCTTCAGTGATCTGTTGAGTTTTTATTTGAAACGTTATTAACACCCAGGATGAGCAGTTAGACTCTTTAAAGTAGAGACACTACATACTGATATACACCTGAACATCAGCAAGAGAGGACTCTTTAAAGTAGAGACACTACATACTGATATACACCTGAACATCAGCAGGAGAGGACTCTTTAAAGTAGAGACACTACATACTGATATACACCTGAACATCAGCAGGAGAGCACTCTTTAAAGTAGAGACACTACATACTGATATACACCTGAACATCAGCAGGAGAGGACTCTTTAAAGTAGAGACACTACATACTGATATACACCTGAACATCAGCAGGAGAGCACTCTTTAAAGTAGAGACACTACATACTGATATACACCTGAACATCAGCAGGAGAGGACTCTTTAAGTAGAGACACTACATACTGATATACACCTGAACATCAGCAGGAGAGGACTCTTTAAAGTAGAGACACTACATACTGATATACACCTGAACATCAGCAGGAGAGGACTCTTTAAAGTAGAGACACTACATACTGATATACACCTGAACATCAGCAGGACAGGACTCTTTAAAGTAGAGACACTACATACTGATATACACCTGAACATCAGCAGGAGAGGACTCTTTAAAGTAGAGACACTACATACTGATATACACCTGAACATCAGCAGGACAGGACTCTTTAAAGTAGAGACACTACATACTGATATACACCTGAACATCAGCAGGAGAGGACTCTTTAAAGTAGAGACACTACATACGGATATACACCTGAACACCAGCAGGAGAGGACTCTTTAAAGTAGAGACGCTACATACTGATATACACCTGAACATCAGCAGGAGAGGACTCTTTAAAGTAGAGACACTACATACGGATATACACCTGAACATCAGCAGGAGAGGACTCTTTAAAGTAGAGACACTACATACTGATATACACCTGAACATCAGCAGGAGAGGACTCTTTAAAGTAGAGACACTACATACTGATATACACCTGAGCATCAGCAGGAGAGGACTCTTTAAAGTAGAGACACTACATACTGATATACACCTGAACATCAGCAGGAGAGGACTCTTTAAAGTAGAGACACTACATACTGATATACACCTGAACATCAGCAGGAGAGGACTCTTTAAAGTAGAGACACTACATACTGATATACACCTGAGCATCAGCAGGAGAGGACTCTTTAAAGTAGAGACACTACATACTGATATACACCTGAACATCAGCAGGAGAGGACTCTTTAAAGTAGAGACACTACATACTGATATACACCTGAACATCAGCAGGAGAGGACTCTTTAAAGTAGAGACACTACATACTGATATACACCTGAACATCAGCAGGAGAGGACTCTTTAAAGTAGAGACACTACATACTGATATACACCTGAGCATCAGCAGGAGAGGACTCTTTAAAGTAGAGACACTACATACTGATGTACACCTGAACATCAGCAGGAGAGGCTCTTTAAAGTAGAGACACTACATACTGATATACACCTGAGCATCAGCAGGAGAGGACTCTTTAAAGTAGAGACACTACATACTGATATACACCTGAACATCAGCAGGAGAGGACTCTTTAAAGTAGAGACACTACATACTGATATACACCTGAACATCAGCAGGAGAGGACTCTTTAAAGTAGAGACGCTACTACTGATATACACCTGAACATCAGCAGGAGAGGACTCTTTAAAGTAGAGACACTACATACTGATATACACCTGAACATCAGCAGGAGAGCACTCTTTAAAGTAGAGACGCTACATACTGATATACACCTGAACATCAGCAGGAGAGGACTCTTTAAAGTAGAGACTCTACATACTGATATACACCTGAACATCAGCAGGAGAGGACTCTTTAAAGTAGAGACACTACATACTGATATGAACCTGAACATCAGCAGGAGAGGACTCTTTAAAGTAGAGACACTACATACTGATATACACATCAATCAATCAATCAATCAATCAATGTTTATTTATATAGCCCAATATCACAAATGTTACATTTGTCTCAGTGGACTTCACAGTTTGTACAGAATATCAGTAGACAATACGACCCCCTCTGTCCTTAGACCCTCACATCGTACAAGGAGAAACTTCCAAAAAGGGAAAAACCCACAGTTTAAAGGGGAACATGGGAGAAACCTCAGGGAGAGCAACAGAGGAGGGATCCCTCTCCCAGGACGGACAGACGTGCAATAGATGCCGTGTGTGAATCGAAGAGATAATACATTTTACAGCGTAGGCAGACCAAATGTTTGGAAATGCATGTGTCTGTAATAAGAAGATGAATCCACGAGGATCAGCAATCCTGTGGGAGCCATCAGGGAAGTAGTATGATGAGAGTCAGCAGGACCGCAGAGACAGGTTCAGCCACGACTCGAAGTCCAGGACTCAACCACAGATAGAGGATCCAGGACTCAGGACCACAGCAACAGGATCAGCCACGACTCAGGGTCCCGGCGTAGATAGACACCAAAAAGAAATTTGGGGAAGCTGGGTTATTGGGAACATGAGAGT
>JASDAP010000488.1:1331464-1336464 GCA_031216635.1 Dissostichus eleginoides
TGAGACACACACACCCTCTGAGGGTCCCTCACTGCTTCCTGAGACACGTGAGACACACACACACACACACTCTGAGGGTCCCTCACTGCTTCCTGAGACACGTGAGACACACACACACCCTCTGAGGGTCCCTCACTGCTTCCTGAGACACGTGAGACACACACACACACACTCTGAGGGTCCCTCACTGCTTCCTGAGACACGTGAGACCACACACACACACACACACACACACCCTCTGAGGGTCCCTCACTGCTTCCTGAGACACGTGAGACACACACACACACCCTCTTAGGGTCCCTCACTGCTTCCTGAGACACGTGAGACACACACACACACTCTGAGGGTCCCTCACTGCTTCCTGAGACACATGAGACACACACACACACCCTCTGAGGTCCCTCACTGCTTCCTGAGACACGTGAGACACACACACACACACACACCACACTGAGGGTCCCTCACTGCTTCCTGAGACACGTGAGACACACACACACACACACCCTCTGAGGGTCCCTCACTGCTTCATGAGACACGTGAGACACACACACACACACTCTGAGGGTCCCTCACTGCTTCCTGAGACACGTGAGACACACACACAACACACTCTGAGGGTCCCTCACTGCTTCCTGAACACATGAGACACAAACACACACACACACACATACGCTGAGGGTCCCTCACTGCTTCCTGAGACACGTGAGACACACACACACACACATACTCTGAGGGTCCCTCACTGCTTCCTGAGACACGTGAGACACACACACACACACTCTGAGGGTCCCTCACTGCTTCCTGAGACACACACACACACACACACACTCACTCACACACCCTCTGAGGGTCCCTCACTGCTTCCTGAGACACGGGGACACACACACACACACACTCTGAGGGTCCCTCACTGCTTCCTGAGACACGTGGACACACACACACACACTCTGAGGGTCCCTCACTGCTTCCTGAGACACGTGGACACACACACACACACTCTGAGGTCCCCTCACTGCTTCCTGAGACACGGACACACACACACACACACACACACTCTGAGAGTCCCTCTGCTTCATCATAGCACACAACATGTAGTTCACATGATGTGCATGGATGTAATCTGATGTCTACACGTGTTTACTGATCAGCTGTTGTTGTTGTTTACTGATCAGCTGTTGTTGTTGTTTACTGATCAGCTGTTGTTGTTGTTTACTGATCAGCTGTTGTTGTTGTTGTTTATTACTGATCAGCTGTTGTTGTTGTTGTGCAGCAGGAGCAGTTCGGCCTGTACGCTCTGTACAGTAAGAACAAACCCAAATCTGACACTCTGCTGGCAGCTCACGGGAACTCCTTCTTCAGGGTGAGACACACACACACACACACACACTCACTCACTCACTCACTCACTCACTCACTCACTCACTCACACACTCACTCACTCACTCACTCACTCACTCACTCACTCACTCACTCACTCACACACACACACACACACACACACTCACTCACTCACTCACTCACTCACTCACACACTCACTCACTCACTCACTCACTCACTCACTCACTCACTCACTCACTCACACACTCACTCACTCACTCACTCACTCACTCACTCACTCACTCACACACACAACACACACTCACTCACACAGACACTCACACACACACACACACACACACTCACTCACTCACTCACTCACTCACAGACACACACACACTCACTCACTCACTCACTCACTCACTCACTCACACACACACACACACACACACACTCACTCACTCACTCACTCACTCACTCACTCACAGACACACACACTCACTCACTCACTCACTCACTCACTCACACACACACACACACACACACATACACTCTCACACACTCACTCACATAGATACTCACACTCACTCACACACACACACACACACACACACACACACACACACACACTAACTCACTCACACACACTCACACACTCAGACACTCACACACACACACACACACACACACACACACACTCACACTCACACTCACTCACACAGACACTCACACACACACACTCACTCACTCACAGACACACACACACACACACACTCACTCACTCACTCACTCACTCACTCACTCACTCACTCACTCACTCACTCACACACACACACACACACAAACACACACACACTCACACACTCTTTACAGCGTGTTTAGAGCTAATATAGTGGAGTCCAGACTGATGGTAGATGTGGAGATCTGTGCTCATTCCAGCCGGTTGGGGCTGGAGAAAGTGCTCTGTGTCAGGAAGACACAAAGGGAGATGTTCTCATATGATTATTTACTCATGTCTTTATTAGTGACATGTTTTGTGAGTGAAAGTCAGAGATAAACCTCTCTCTCCTCCAGAGGAAACAGCTGTTGCTCGGGGACAAGATGGATCTGTCCTCCTACCTGCTGAAGCCGGTGCAGAGGATGAGTAAATACGCCCTGCTGCTCTCTGACATCATGAAGGAGGTGGGCGGGGCCCCGGGGGAGGAGCTTAGCGCTCAGGAGGCGGAGCTTAGCGCTCTGCAGGACGCCACCAACATGGTGAAGTTCCAGCTTCGCCACGGCAACGACCTGCTGGCCATGGACGCCATCCGGGACTGTGACGTACGTTCAGGTTTAATAATATCATCACTATAATAACAATGATTCAGTAATATTACAACTTTTTTATTCCATTCATTTTCAGATGTTCCAACTTTTATCCCCAAATATTCCGTCTTTTTCACTTAAAATATTAAGAACTTTTGGTTTTTTACTTAAAAAATCTAATTATTTTGAGATGAAAATATTTTAAATGCATTAACTCTTTCCTAAAGTATTTAAACAATTTGTTCCTCCATACTCAGAAATATATAATAACGTAAATGACAGAGGTCGCCTCCACACTGCCCTCTGGTGTTCATCTGGTGGTATTACAGGCAGATTGGTCAGGGGTTCATTAACGAGGGGCAGGTGTGTTCTGAACATTTCACTGATTTAGACTCGTTTAGTTTCCCTTTCAGAGTCATTGGAAGGTCTGACAGTCATTACAGACGTGCACAGGTGTTCCTTACCTGTGCAGGTGAACCTGAACAGGGTTCTTACGGTCATTAAAAACCTGGAAAAGTCATGGAAATGTAAAATGCAAATTCCAGGCCTGGAAAAGTTATGGAAAACAATATTTTCCCAAAGTTTTGGAAAAGTCATGGAAATTTAACTAAAGTTGCATCAAATATAATTTATATTTAAGCTAATCGCCGAAATAGTAATACTATAATGATAATACATACTGTATGGTATAGCAATGAAACGTAAAATGGCATTTAACTGACGAGTATTTTGCTGGTGAGAGATTTTAGTTGCTTTAGCGTGTAGAAGCTAGTAAGCCTACTATTTGATTTGTTTCAGATAGGCACGACATGTTTCAGACCTTATTTCCTGTTCCATGTTCAAATAAACCATTTTCAGTGGTACCGCTGAGAAAGAGTCATGTTTTGGTCATGGAAATTAGGTAAAGGTCATGGAGAAGTCATGGAAAAGTCATTGAAAATCATTGGTGAAAAGTGTATGATCCTGCCTGAAGGCAGGGTCAGCTGATATTACACAGATATAACCATATGACTGAATCCTTACCTGTGCAGGTGAACCTGAGGGAGCAGGGTCAGCTGATCATTACACAGATATAACCATATGACTGAATCCTACCTGTGCAGGTGAACCTGAAGGAGCAGGGTCAGCTGATCATTACACAGATATAACCATATGACTGAATCCTTACCTGTGCAGGTGAACCTGAGGGAGCAGGGTCAGCTGATCATTACACAGATATAACCATATGACTGAATCCTTACCTGTGCAGGTGAACTTGAAGGAGCAGGGTCAGCTGATCATTACAAAGATATAACCATATGACTGAATCCTTACCTGTGCAGGTGAACCTGAAGGAGCAGGGTCAGCTGATCCGTCAGGATGAGTTCACGGTCTGCAGCGGGAGGAGGAAATGTCAGCGCCACATCTTCCTGTTCGAGGAGCTGGTGCTCTTCAGTAAACCCAAGAAGGTGGAGGGGGGGCTGGACGTGTTCATTTACAAACACTCCTTCAAGGTAACACTCAGCTGAGCACAACAACAACAACAACAATTATAGTCATATTTAATCAGATAAAGATTCATAATAACAATTACTAGAGAAATACTGTATGGTTTATCACTGTGTGCTAGCCGCTAATATTGCCAGTGTTTGTTGGGGCTTTTATTTTGAAAAACAGGCTCTTCCTGATCTTCCAGTTAGAACCCTTTTACTCCATGGGCTTTTGTTTTGAAAAACATGCCTTATCCCGATCTTCCTGTCTATATACAGTTTCTATATGGGGCTTTTATTTTTGAAGAGCATGCCTACTCCTGATCTTCCTGTAAGAACACAGTGAGTCAGAGGACCAATAGAAACACAGTGAGTCAGAGGACCAATAGAAACACAGTGAGTCAGAGGACCAATAGAAATCCTCTGTTCTCAGACAGCTGATGTGGGTCTCACTGACCAATAGAAATCCTCTGTTCTCAGACAGCTGATGTAGGTCTCACTGACCAATAGAAATCCTCTGTTCTCAGACAGCTGATGTGGGTCTCACTGACCAATAGAAATCCTCTGTTCTCAGACAGCTGATATGGGTCTCACTGACCAATAGAAATCCTCTGTTCTCAGACAGCTGATGTGGGTCTCACTGACCAATAGAAATCCTCTGTTCTCAGACAGCTGATGTGGGTCTCACTGAATCCTCCGGAGACGACGGGCTGAGTTTTGAGATCTGGTTCAGGAGGAGGACGAGGAAAAACCAGACCTTCGTCTTACAGGCTACCAGCGCTGAGGTGAAGCTGGCCTGGACCAATGGGGTCGCTCGAATCCTGTGGACGCAGGCCAATCGGAACAAAGGTAAGACCTAAAGTTAGAGAGTCAGTGATTCAAATCCAGACATCTTCCTCTCCTGCTGC
>JASDAP010000488.1:1341464-1368964 GCA_031216635.1 Dissostichus eleginoides
TGCTGCGTCATGACCACATTACTAAAATGTGGGCGGGCTTTACGCCCACGGGCCAATCAGAAACGTTGCTGTCAGAAACAATGAGACGTGTTCTGGAAGTAATATGGTCTGTGTTTACATTAGCATGCTAACACTCAGAGCTAACCTGTACTGGAGAGAGTATGTGTGAAGAAGCAGGAAATCAAAAGGAACTCACCTTGTGGTAAACCTGAGAGAGAGAGAGAGTTTGAGCTCCATGCTGTTTCAGAGAGAATCCTTGATGTGGTTTGGAACATGATATGGAGTTTCATCACGGCAGCATTTAGCTGAGTTTCTGCTGGGAGAGTTCTCCTGATGAGATCTACTCTCTCTCTAAAGCTACTGACCCAGAGTCAGCTCTTTAGTAACAGCTGGAAGAGAGGGGGGGGGCTACAAGGATCTGTTTGGGGTTTGGAGCAGGACACTTCAGAGACATGTCTTTAGTAACAGCTGGAAGAGAGGGGGGGCTACAAGGATCTGTTTGGGGTTTGGAGCAGGACACTTCAGAGACATGTCTTTAGTAACAGCTGGAAGAGAGGGGGACGAGGCTACAAGGATCTGTTTGGGGTTTGGAGCAGGACACTTCAGAGACATGTCTTTAGTAACAGCTGGAAGAGAGGGGGACGAGGCTACAAGGATCTGTTTGGGTTTGGAGCAGGACACTTCATGTCTTTAGTAACAGCTGGAAGAGAGGGGGGACGAGGCTACAAGGATCTGTTTGGGGTTTGGAGCAGGACACTTCAGAGACATGTCTTTAGTAACAGCTGGAAGAGAGGGGGACGAGGCTACAATGCTCTGTTTGGGGTTTGGAGCAGGACACTTCAGAGACATGTCTTTAGTAACAGCTGGAGAGAGGGGGACGAGGCTACAATGCTCTGTTTGGGGTTTGGAGCAGGACACTTCAGAGACATGTCTTTAGTAACAGCTGGAAGAGAGGGGGACGAGGCTACAACGCTCTGTTTGGGGTTTGGAGCAGGACACTTCAGAGACATGTCTTTAGTAACAGCTGGAAGAGAGGGGGACGAGGCTACAATGCTCTGTTTGGGGTTTGGAGCAGGACACTTCAGAGACATGTCCTTAGTAACAGCTGGAAGAGAGGGGGACGAGGCTACAATGCTTTGTTTGGGGTTTGGAGCAGGACACTTCAGAGACATGTCTTTAGTAACAGCTGGAAGAGAGGGGGACGAGGCTACAATGCTGTTTGGGGTTTGGAGCAGGACACTTCAGAGACATGTCTTTAGTAACACCTGGAAGAGAGGGGGACGAGGCTACAATGCTCTGTTTGGGGTTTGGAGCAGGACACTTCAGAGACATGTCTTTAGTAACAGCTGGAAGAGAGGGGGACGAGGCTACAATGCTCTGTTTGGGGTTGGAGCAGGACACTTCAGAGACATGTCTTTAGTAACACCTGGAAGAGAGGGGGACGAGGCTACAATGCTCTGTTTGGGGTTTGGAGCAGGACACTTCAGAGACATGTCTTTAGTAACAGCTGGAAGAGAGGGGACGAGGCTACAAGGATCTGTTTGGGGTTTGGAGCAGGACACTTCAGAGACATGTCTTTAGTAACAGCTGGAAGAGAGGGGGACGAGGCTACAAGGATCTGTTTGGGGTTTGGAGCAGGACACTTCAGAGACATGTCTTTAGTAACAGCTTGAAGAGAGGGGGACGAGGCTACAAGGATCTGTTTGGGGTTTGGAGCAGGACACTTCAGAGACATGTCTTTAGTAACAGCTGGAAGAGAGGGGGACGAGGCTACAAGGATCTGTTTGGGGTTTGGAGCAGGACACTTCAGAGACATGTCTTCAGTAACAGCTTGAAGAGAGGGGGACGAGGCTACAATGCTCTGTAATGTGATCTATAATCTCCCCTCAGCCACAGAGAGCTCTGGATCCACCGGCTCAGACTCCGGCTGCCCCCCCTCCAGCCTGCAGGACGACGGCCCCCCCCAGCAGCCCCCCCCCTCCAGCCTGCAGGACGACGGCCCCCCCCAGCAGCTGACCGTCTGCAGACCCCCTGCTGTGAGTACATCTTATATATCTATGATTTACATCTATGTGACCCGCTCTTGTGAAATCAGTCGGAAGTCTCAACGGCTCGTTTCAAAATAAACGTGGATTTGCGTAAAAAAATAGTTTTTCGGGGTTCGGGTGTTTTGTTTGATTTAAAATAAACAAAGTCTTGGCTTTCAGAATATTACATCTCATCTCATCTCATCTCATCTCATTACATCTCATTACATCTCATTACATCTCATCTCATCTCATTACATCTCATCTCATTACATCTCATTACATCTCATTACATCTCATCACATCTCATTACATCTCATTACATCTCATCTCATCTCATTACATCTCATTACATCTCATCTCATCTCATTACATCTCATTACATCTCATCTCATTACATCTCATTACATCTCATTACATCTCATCTCATCTCATTACATCTCATTACATCTCATCTCATCACATCTCATCTCATTACATCTCATCTCATTACATCTCATCTCATTACATTACATCTCATCTCATCTCATGACATCTCATTACATCTCATTACATTACATCTCATCTCATTACATCTCATTACATCTCATTACATCTCATCTCATCTCATTACATCTCATTACATCTCATCTCATCACATCTCATCTCATTACATCTCATCTCATTACATCTCATCTCATTACATTACATCTCATCTCATCTCATGACATCTCATCACATCTCATTACATCTCATGACATCTCATTACATCTCATTACATCTCATTACATTACATCTCATCTCATTACATCTCATTACATCTCATTACATCTCATCTCATCTCATTACATCTCATTACATCTCATTACATCTCATTACATTACATCTCATCTCATTACATCTCATTACATCTCATTACATCTCATCTCATCTCATTACATCTCATCTCATCACATCTCATCTCATTACATCTCATCTCATTACATCTCATCTCATTACATTACATCTCATCTCATCTCATGACATCTCATCACATCTCATTACATCTCATGACATCTCATTACATCTCATTACATCTCATTACATTACATCTCATTACATTTAGCTGAAGCTTTTATCCAAAGCGACTTACAATAAGTGCATTCGACCAAGAAGATACAAACTTGAAGAAAACAGAATCATATAAGTACATCAGGTTTCATAGAGCTAAAACATTTCAAGTGCTACTCAACAGGCTTTAGATAAGCCAGTCCTTTGTTAGTATCTAAGTGCTTTGTTAGTAATTCTATCGCTTGAAGTGGAGTCGAAGATGTGTAAGCTTTCTGCTGTCCTGATTTCAATGGGGAGCTCATTCCACCATTTTGGAGCCAGGATAGCAAACCGACGTGTTTTTGCTGATGGGAACTTGGGTCCTCCTCGCAGTGCGGGTGCAGCGAGCCGTTTGGCCGATGCGGAGTGCACGTGCTGGGGTGTACAGTTTAACCATGTCCTGGATGTAGGAAGGGCCAGATCCATTCACAGCATGGTACGCAAGTACCAGTGTCTTGAAGTGGATTCTAGCAGTTACTGGAAGCCAGTGAAGGGAGCGGAGGAGCGGCGTGGTGTGGGAACATTTAGGAAGGTTGAAGACCAGACGAGCCGCTGCATTCTGGATGAGCTGCAGAGGTCGGATGGCACATGCAGGTAGACCAGCCAGGAGGGAGTTGCAGTAGTCTAGGCGTGAGATGACGAGAGCCTGGGCCAGAACCTGCGTAGCTTTCTGGGTCAGGAGGGGACGTATCCTCCTGATGTTGTACAGAGTGTATCTGCAGCAGCGGGTTGTAGCAGCGATGTTTGCAGTGAAGGACAGGTTGTTATCTAGGGTCACACCCAGATTCCTTGCAGTCTGAGTCGGGGAAACAACAGAGGGGCCGATGTTGATTGTTAGGTCAAGAGTGGGACAATCTTTTCCCGGAAGGAAAAGCAGTTCAGTGTCAAGGTTGAGCTTGAGGTGGTGAGCAGACATCCACTGAGAGATGTCAGCTAGACAAGCAGAGATGCGTGCGACGACCTGGGTCTCTGAGCGGGGAAAGGACAGAATTAATTGGGTGTCGTCAGCGTAGCAGTGGTATGAAAACCATGCGGGCTAATGACTGATCCGAGCGAGTTTGTGTACAAGAGAAGAAGGGGACCAAGACAGAGCCCTGAGGGACCCCTGTAGTTAATTGACAAGGGTCGGACTCGGACCCTCTCCAAGTTACCCTGTAGGTGCGGTCTTTGAGGTATGAGGTGAGGAGGGAAAGTGCAGAGCCTGAAACTCCAAGTTCTTGGAGAGTGTGAAGGAGGATCTGATGATTCACCGTGTCGAATGCAGCAGACAGGTCCAAAAGGATGATGACAGAGGAGAGGGAGGCTGCTTTAGCCGTGTGCAGTTCCTCAGAGACAGCGAGGAGGGCAGTTTCTGTGGAGTGACCTGCCTTGAAACCAGACTGGTGCGGATCCAGAAGGTTGTTCTGATGGAGATAACAGGAGAGTTGTTTAAAGACAGCGCGTTCAAGTGTTTTAGACAGGAACGGGAGGAGAGAGACGGGCCTGTAGTTTATAACATCAGACGGGTTGAGAGTGGGTTTCTTTAGGAGAGGGGTTACTCTCGCCTCCTTGAGACTGTTTGGAAAGTGACCAGAAGTTAGAGAAGTGTTGATGAAATGGGTGAGAAACGGTAGAATATCAGGAGCGATAGTCTGAAGGAGGTTTGAGGGGACAGGGTCCAGAGGACAGGTGGTAGGACGGGCAGAGGTAATGAGGGTAAGAACCTCACTTGGAGAGAGGGGGAAAAGGAGGTCAGTGTGTGGGTGAACGGTGGGTCAGGTGACCCAGCGGTGAGTAAAGGAGGTCAGTGTGTGGGTGAACGGTGGGTCAGGTGACCCAGCGGTGAGTAAAGGAGGTCAGTGTGTGGGTGAACGGTGGGTCAGGTGACCCAGCGGTGAGTAAAGGAGGTCAGTGTGTGGGTGAACGGTGGGTCAGGTGACCCAGCGGTGAGTAAAGGAGGTCAGTGTGTGGGTGAACGGTGGGTCAGGTGACCCAGCGGTGAGTAAAGGTGAGTCAGAAAAAGAAGAGCGAATATCATCAACCTTTTTTTCAAAGTAGTTAACAAAGTCGCTTGACAGAAGGGAGGAGGGGGAAGGGGCTTTGGGGGGTTTGAGGAGGGTGGAGAAGATAGAGAATAGTTTTTGGGATTGGAAGAATGGATCTTATCTTGAAAGAAAGTGCTTTTTGCCTGAGAGATCGAAGCAGAGAAAGAGGAGAGGAGAGCCTGATAGGTTAGGAGGTCGTCATGGTGTTTGGATTTCCACCGTTTCCGCTCTGCTGCCCTAAGGATGGTTCTATTAGCACGCAGTGCGTCATTTAGCCAGGGAGCAGGAGGGGACTGACGAGCCTGCCGAGATGTGAGAGGACAGAGAGAGTCCAGAGAGGATGAAAGAGTAGAGAGGAGAGTTTCTGCAGCAGAGTTTGGAGGCAGGAGTTGGAACGAGTCAGAGGAAGGGAGGGCCGAGAGCACCGATGAGGTCAGAGTAGAGGGGGAGAGGGAACGAAGGTTACGGCGGACAGGTGCAGGATGAGAAGAGATTAGTTTGTTATGTTTGGAAAGGGGTAGAGAGAATGAAATGAAAAAGTGATCCGAGGTGTGAAGTGGGTTTACAGAGAGGTTAGAGGTAGTGCAGTTCCTTGAGAATATGAGATCAAGGACATTGCCAGCTTTATGAATTGGTGGGGATGGAGACAGTGAGAAAGCAAAGGCGGTTAAAAGAGATGTTAGTTCAGATATCTTCTCTGTCTGGAGGTTGAAGTCTCCGAGAAGTACAGCGGGAGGGCCAGTTTCAGGGATGTGTGAGAGGAGATTATCTAATTCCTCCAAGAAGTCCCCCAATAATATAAAACTTTTATTTCCAAAATCACACGATAAATACATGTTTGAAGCTTGTAAAGGGAAGATGACAGCTCTCACTCGCACTCTGCTCTTCCGCAGCGCCGCTCCCCCTCCCTCCGGCTGAAATTATGAATGTAAGGCGTATAGTAATCACAGATAACACGGCAGGGTCCGTGACAGTTTGTTTTCATCTGATTTCAATTAAACAAAGTCTTGGCTTTTAGAATATTAAACTTGTTTCGGCAAATTCAGAGGATAAATACAACTTTGAAGCTTCGGCATAATGACAAGCGGAGAACGGAGTAACTTGACGTCACAGCAGGCATAACAGCAGCCGGTGTTTCTCGTGAGTGTTTTCCCCGGGAAACAAACACAATACACACAAACGCAAAATGACACACACACACACACACACGTATACACTAGTGTTAATTTCATTGACTAAAACCATGACGAAATATGTTCGTCAACGACCTTTTTTTCCATGACTAAAACGAGACGATGACGAGACGGCACCGACGGCAGTAAACAATAACTGTAACGAAATCAACATGCAATATCGTTGACGAAAAGTGACGAGACGGAAATGTAGTTTACTAAATAAAAACTTTGCTAAAATCTGTCTTTACTTTCGTTGACGAAAAATGAGGAGACGAAATATTATCGAAGATAACGTTACATCTCTGATAGTCAGTTTTTCTCCCAGCAGTTCCAATTCCTGTGCTGCGGCTGGGCAGCAGCTGTGTGTCTGTGCTGCGGCTGGACAGCAGCTGTGTGTCTGTGCTGCGGCTGGGCAGCAGCTGTGTGTCTGTGCTGCGGCTGGGCAGCAGCTGTGTGTCTGTGCTGCGGCTGGGCAGCAGCTGTGTGTCTGTGCTGCGGCTGGGCAGCAGCTGTGTGTCTGTGCTGCGGCTGGGCAGCAGCTGTGTGTCTGTGCTGCGGCTGGACAGCAGCTGTGTGTCTGTGCTGCGGCTGGACAGCAGCTGTGTGTCGGTGCTGCGGCTGGACAGCAGCTGTGTGTCTGTGCTGCGGCTGGACAGCAGCTGTGTGTCGGTGCTGCGGCTGGACAGCAGCTGTGTGTCTGTGCTGCGGCTGGGCAGCAGCTGTGTGTCTGTGCTGCGGCTGGGCAGCAGCTGTGTGTCGGTGCTGCGGATGGACAGCAGCTGTGTGTCTGTGCTGCGGCTGGGCAGCAGCTGTGTGTCTGTGCTGCGGCCTGGCAGCAGCTGTGTGTCTGTGCTGCGGCTGGGCAGCAGCTGTGTGTCGGTGCTGCGGCTGGACAGCAGCTGTGTGTCGGTGCTGCGGCCTGGCAGCAGCTGTGTGTCTGTGCTGCGGCTGGACAGCAGCTGTGTGTCGGTGCTGCGGCCTGGCAGCAGCTGTGTGTCTGTGCTGCGGCTGGGCAGCAGCTGTGTGTCGGTGCTGCGGCCTGGCAGCAGCTGTGTGTCGGTGCTGCGGGTGGGCAGCAGCTGTGTGTCTGTGCTGCGGCTGGGCAGCAGCTGTGTGTCGGTGCTGCGGCTGGGCAGCAGCTGTGTGTCTGTGCTGCGGCTGGGCAGCAGCTGTGTGTCTGTGCTGCGGCTGGACAGCAGCTGTGTGTCTGTGCTGCGGCTGGACAGCAGCTGTGTGTCTGTGCTGCGGCTGGACAGCAGCTGTGTGTCGGTGCTGCGGATGGACAGCAGCTGTGTGTCGGTGCTGCGGCTGGACAGCAGCTGTGTGTCGGTGCTGCGGATGGACAGCAGCTGTGTGTCGGTGCTGCGGATGGACAGCAGCTGTGTGTCTGTGCTGCGGATGGACAGCAGCTGTGTGTCGGTGCTGCGGCTGGGCAGCAGCTGTGTGTCTGTGCTGCGCGCGGCGGTACATTTGAATTACACCGGGCCAGCGGCACACTGTGAACTGTCCGGAAGACTCGGGTCTAACTAACCTTATTTAACAGAAAATAAAATGGCAACAACAGGGCTTGGGAGCATTGGTCCCCCCCCCCCCCCCCGTCAGCGCGAGTGAGTGACGAGTTGTGTACTGACTCGACGGGTAATAATGGATTATGACGGATGTTGCGATCCTGTCCGTCAAAATGACTGACAACGAAAAAGTCTAACGCCACCACTGCTTGGGAGAAAGAAACGAGGCGATATTTGGGCCCATTTTCGCTCCAACGAGGCGGAGAAAAAAAGCAAATGCATAGTTTTATCAGAAGGGAAGCAATGTGGCCATAACACAGCTGGTGAGACACCACACCTGACCTCTCTCTGCAAAGCTGCTTTCTTCATCATTCAACCTGTGTTTCTCATCAAATAAGGACAAGATATCATCTTATTGTGAAATAAGTTTGACTAAAATGACAAATTAGTGGTTTTGGCTCGACGAGTTTGACTGAAATGTTCTCTATAATCTGATGACTAAAATAAGACTAAATAAAAACAGGATGAAGGTGACTCAATATGACTACAACTAAATAAAAAATAGCTGACAAAATTAACACATGTATACACACACACACACACACACACACACTCACACTCACACACACACACACACACTCACACTCACACACACACACACTCTCACTCTCACACACACACACTCGCAAGCTTCCCCCAGACCAGTAATCCAAACGAAAATATCTTCCCTCCGTATTACTTTGATCATGTATTAGCTGCTAATAACCAATCAGATGGATGGATTCCAGAGAGGAGGAAACCTTGAAGCTTTCTCAACACGATGGCTCGGTGACAGTCATTATATAATGTGACAGATTTTGCTTAATATTTGGAGTTCAAAAACAATCCTGATATCATGAGAAAGCCAGGAATCTCCTCTTTCCAGCAGTGTGTACAACTCAGACTGTGTGTTCGGGTCGAGGCGACTGCTTTGGATGGAGCAGAGAGTCACTTCCTGTTGCTCTCAGACACTCACTTCCTGTTGCTCTCAGAGAGTCACTTCCTGTTGCTCTCAGAGACAGAGACTGTTCATAGAGATATAGATAGAGATATAGATATAGAAGATATAGAATTAAAACTGATTATTAACTTAAAATAATTAAACAGATTATCTTCTTCTCTGAACTTTAATATAATTGTGTTTCTGTTTCTTCAGAATTCGATCGGCCCGTCCACCGTCGTCTGATCAGCTGTGAGTCCAACATTAATAACATGTGATAAACATCTGTCATTATATACATATATTCAATAACCCCCCCCCTCTCTCTGTCTGTCCGCAGGTTTCCTCTCCTTCACTTCCTGAGAGCAGTTTATCTACGGTGCGTTCAGGGACTGTAGTCGGTTTGAGAGAGAGGAGCCCAGATGAACTGCAGTTTATCTACGGTGCGTTCAGGGACTGTAGTCGGTTTGAGAGAGAGGAGCCCAGATGAACTGCAGTTTATCTACGGTGCGTTCAGGGACTGTAGTCGGTTTGAGAGAGAGGAGCCCAGATGAACTGCAGTTTATCGACGGTGCGTTCAGGGACTGTAGTCGGTTTGAGAGAGAGGAGCCCAGATGAACTGCAGTTTATCGACGGTGCGTTCAGGGACTGTAGTCGGTTTGAGAGAGGAGCCCAGATGAACTGCAGTTTATCAACGGTGCGTTCAGGGACTGTAGTCGGTTTGAGAGAGAGGAGCCCAGATGAACTGCAGTTTATCGACGGTGCGTTCAGGGACTGTAGTCGGTTTGAGAGAGAGGAGCCCAGATGAACTGCAGTTTATCGACGGTGCGTTCAGGGACTGTAGTCGGTTTGAGAGAGGAGCCCAGATGAACTGCAGTTTATCGACGGTGCGTTCAGGGACTGTAGTCGGTTTGAGAGAGAGGAGCCCAGATGAACTGCAGTTTATCGACGGTGCGTTCAGGGACTGTAGTCGGTTTGAGAGAGAGGAGCCCAGATGAACTGCAGTTTATCGACGGTGCGTTCAGGGACTGTAGTCGGTTTGAGAGAGGAGCCCAGATGAACTGCAGTTTATCGACGGTGCGTTCAGGGACTGTAGTCAGTCTGTGTAAATAAGTTAGCGTCTGTCTGTCACTGTTCATGTGTGTAAATAAAGTTTATACTGACAATAAACTCTTTGTTCTCTGACGTCTGTTTTCTGATCAACCTCAAACTGTACAGATGTAGCACTCCAGGTAGCACTCCAGGTAGGACTCCAGGTAGCACTCCAGGTAGGACTCCAGGTACCAGGTAGGACTCCAGGTAGGACTCCAGGTAGGACTCCAGGTAGGATTCATTCCCAAATACAGTACAGCAGAACTTAGTCTGTTTGCAGTGTTTGCAGCTCTGCAGGTGTGTTTGCTGAAGAGCATTTAATCACAGGCTACTATAACGAAAAAACATCAATATTTTAGATCAAATAAAGTATATCTAATCTTATGATCTTAATTTGAATTCAATAATATATAGTCTATATATTAAATAATCATAATAATAATGTAAATGTTTACACTTTTTTTATGCTCATACTTTTACCTTTACAATAGTTTGCTTTAATGTGCAGTATATGTTTTGTAATATTGTTGTGGTGTACACAGTACAGTAGATCGAAGTAAATCAACTCATACATTATCACGTATCATACAGTCATGTGTTGTAATATTAAGTAATATCATACATTAACCCCATTATAGCAGATGCCACATTGAATGGATGAACACATTTATGCATCAATAATTACAACAGAGTATTTCTAAATACAAGTTGCACAAATTATATGTATTTAATACTAATAACAAAATGATTCATTTTACTTTCAGATGATAATACTTTTCACTTGGGCTATTGACAATTTTGAATGCAGGACATTTGCTTCTAACACGTCTTTTTACCTAGGTAAATAATCGGAATACTTCTTCCACCTCGGATCTTAACCTGTCACTGTTTTTAAAACTTGAATTAAATGTTTGATATTTCCAGAGACCCTTTCAGACCGGCAATGCTGCCCTGCATGTCCTTCCGATAGTCCATCGGAATGACATGCAGGGCAGAAGTCTCCCATCCCCCATGGGAGACTTTCTCCACACATTCCGATGGGCAATTAGTTTTAAACAAAGAGAGTCCGCAACATAGGCTACTACAGTATCTCTTGTTAACAGAGGGGGGGGTGGTAGAGCTTTGTCACACCGTTTCAGGGTTAATGAATAGTGGAAAATACGCAACTAGAAAGACTACAAATCCCAGAATCCCGGTCCCGCATGCTGGCTCTTACGGAACCGACTAACTCCCCTTGTGTGTGTGCAGCTCTCAACACGCCCAGACTTGGAGTGATTTTCTCCTCTTTTAATACTTTCCGCCTCATTCTGAAAAAGAAGTGAAATGCGCCAACGTGACGGCCGTCTGGGTGTGTGGTGCGAGACGGGAGATGTAGTTCATTGAGCGGTTTCACACAAAAAAAAGTGTTACTTCACAGTTTTACGACACTTTGTTTTCTTTGACTTTCAAAATGATCTTTTAAATTGACAAACATCATGTGTGTAAATTCGTGGCTCAATTCAAACGGGATGGAAAGATAATCTTTCTCTCGCCATTGACTTCAATACATACTGTTTCCAAAATAAGGTCCCATGGAGGAAAGGGAGGGACTTCGCCTCTATTGCTTTCAACCCACCAGCTTTTATGGAGAAAATAAGTTATATAATAATTAACCAGAGGCATGTTTCTGTTTCTCATAGGGGGAGGGGGGGGGGGGGGGCTGTGGCTGATGGGCCATTAGGTGTGGAAACACACAGCTGATCACCTGAGAGCTGCCGTTTCATTCAGACTATTTAAAACAAACAATGGTCTGATTTGAACTCCCTGTGATGTTCTAGCAGTAACACTACACACTAATAACACACTGAACTATTAACAATAGTATAATATTAGAGCCCGTTTGCCCGTGGGGAGATGACGAGGCTCCATTCAAATAAACCTCTTTTTAGTGAATTACTGAGTTTAGGCACGTTAATAACGCTTTAATGAAGTTGACTACAGTATATTCACATTTATTAGTACTTTCATGTCAATTCGGCGAACATAGGATCCATTAAATGATCGTGAGGATGATGATTAAAATCGTTTGTTTGAGCCGTGCTGCATTTCCTGATGAAACAACAAACCGATGGTTTTGTGTAGTACGCCAACGTGGATTAAACAACATTATTTTGTTAAATAAAAACCTGGTGCTGTTTTGTAAATGATTACATGTCTCTTATTCAGCCCAGAATATGATCCTATCCGTCCATATGTCAGATACCTGTAGATCTATCAGCTGTTTATTTCACATGAGTTCCAGTGGGGCAGCTTTTGAATCACTGCTCCCCCTGGTGGATCCAGGATCCATTGCAGCTGGTTTCATTATCATTTAATTTATTATCAAGGGGGCGTATCAAGTCCTGCGGGGGGTTTCCTTTCAGCGAGGGCCCACCCCGTGCAGATCACAATGATATTTACAAGTGTCTCTTGTTGTGTGTCCTGTCTTCAAAGTGTCTCTTGTTGTTGTGTCCTGTCATTTAAATGTCTCTTGTTGTGTGTCCTGTCTTCAAAGTGTCTCTTGTTGTTGTGTCCTGTCATCAAAGTGTCTCTTGTTGTTGTGTGTCGTGTCTCTTGTTGTGTGTCCTGTCATTAAAGAGACACAGAGCTCAGTTCTCTCCACAGCGTTTATTAATGTAGAAACAGAGGAAGCAGGAACAGAATAAATAAGTTACACCAGAGGACCGTTAGAAACAGATCTGTCCATCATCTACCTATCATCAGAGGACCGTTAGAAACAGATCTACCTATCATCAGAGGACCGTTAGAAACAGATCTACCTATCATCAGAGGACCGTTAGAAACAGATCTGTCCATCATCTACCTATCATCAGAGGAGTGCTGAAAACTAGAACAACTATTATCAGAATGATATCCGAGTAAACTCTTGGTCGTGTGACATTGTGCGTATCTTGGTTGTGAATGTTTCATCGTGTTCGCCGACAGGAAGCTGCTGCAGGAAAACCCCAAAACACCCCGATATGAACAGGAAGCAGGACGTCTCCATGGAAACATACAAGAGATCAGGTGTTCTCCATGTCATACAGAAAACAATACATGAAGATAATCAGGTGTATTTGGGGTCTCTCTGCTCAGTGGCGCCCCCTGCTGGGATCACATGTCTTGGATGCGACGGCAGATATCGTCGGTGAACTCTGAACATTTAGAGTTTCCTCCGAGGTCCTTGGTCAGCACCTGACACACACACACACACACACAGTCATCACCACCATCAGACAACACTGATTCCATGGTGCAAACAGTAGTATAGTAATATAGGGCTAAGACGAGGCTTAATGGGGCTTAAATGGGGCTAAGATGAGGCTCAGGCGAGGCTTAAATGGGGCTTAAATTAGGCTAAGATGGGGCTAAGAAGGGGCTAAAATAGGGCTAAGATGAGGCTAAAATGGGGCTAAAATGGGGCTAAGATGAGGCAAAAACGAGGCTTAATGGGGCTAAGATGAGGCAAAAACGAGGCTTAATGGGGCTAAGATGAGGCTAAAATTGGGCTAAGATGAGGCTAAATGGGGCTAAGATGAGGCTCAGGCGAGGCTTAAATGGGGCTTAAATCAGGCTAAGATGGGGCTAAGATGAGGCTAAGATGGGGGTAAGAAGGGGCTAAAATAGGGCTAAAATGGGGCTAAGATGAGGCTAAGATGACTCCCTGTCTCACCTTCTAGTCCCTGATAGTGTCTCACTCCCTGTCTCACCTTCTTGTCCCTGATGGTGTCGAAGCAGGCGTTCTGGATGTTGTTCCCGATGTCGTGCAGTCCCATGTGACGCAGCATCATCACCGCGCTGAGAATAAGAGCCGTTGGGTTCGCCATGTCCAGGCCTGCGATGTCCGGGGCAGTGCCGTGCACCTGAACACACCACAACATCTTTATATATACTATAATACAACTGAACACACCGTTATATTAATATAATGCACCTGAACACACCGTTATATTAATATAATGCACCTGAACACACCGTTATATTAATATAATGCACCTGAACACACCGTTATATTAATATAATGCACCTGAACACACCGTTATATTAATATAATGCACCTGAATACACCGTTATATATACTGTTATACAACTTAACACACCACAACATAATTATACACCTGAATACACCAGAACATCTTTATTATACTATAATGCACCTGAACACAACATTATATTAATATAATGCACCTGAACACAACATTATATTAATATAATGCACCTGAACACAACATTATATTAATATAATGCTCCTGAACACAATATTATATTAATATAATGCACCTGAACACAACATTATATTAATATAATGCACCTGAACACAACATTATATTAATATAATGCACCTGAACACAACATTATATTAATATAATGCTCCTGAACACAATATTATATTAATATAATGTACCTGAACACAACATTATATTAATATAATGCACCTGAACACAACATTATATTAATATAATGCACCTGAACACAACATTATATATATAAAAAACCTTTTGTTTCTGATTCTGAAAACACCAACAGCTTCAGCTCTTTATTATTATTAATGATTCTTTTTGAAAGAAAGCATTTTAATGAGTTTTCTTCTGTGCTAAAGGTTTAAAATCCAATTCATGTTAAAATGAATGTAAAAATAGAAAAGTGAAATAAATTGAAGGAAAACGAACCGATTCAAAGATGGCGACTCCGTTGGCTCCGATGTTTCCGCTGGGCGTGACTCCGAGTCCTCCGATCAGCCCGGCACACAGATCACTGGGATCAATACATCAGATATTAATATAGATTACACTGAAGGTGCTGTTCCAGTCTCAGAGAACAGCTCTCGCTCCAGAACTCTCTGCTCCAGCTTCTCTTAATCACACCGTACATTTACATATTCAGTTTCATATGCATCCCTCACACACTTCTGTATTTAACACCTTATATCTGGTTTTTGTTATTGTTCATTTGTAAATGCAACATGTATATTTTCTACTTTTTTGTTTATTTCTACTCTTTAATTTTTATTGTACAATGCCATTTCTTTAAATGCTGCTGCAACGCAAACATTTACCAAATTGGGATCAATAAAGTACTTATTATCTCTTATCTGCTAACAAAGGTATCCCAACTGTAGCTGTGTACATGTATGATTACCTAGAAGAGCATCAGGACTGTTTTAAGCCCCGGCCACACGAGGACGATAACGGTCGTATCTGCTACAGTTCTCTATCAGATAGACGGTTCGGCCACACGAGGACGATCTGCTACAGTTCTCTATCAGATAGACGGTTCGGCCACACGAGGACGATCTGCTACAGTTCTCTATCAGATAGACGGTTCGGCCACACGAGGACGATCTGCTACAGTTCACTATCAGATAGACGGTTCGGCCACACGAGGACGATCTGCTACAGTTCTCTATCAGATAGACGGTTCGGCTACACGAGGACGATCTGCTACAGTTCTCTATCAGATAGACGGTTCGGCCACACGAGGACGATCTGCTACAGTTCTCTATCAGATAGACGGTTCGGCCACACGAGGACGATCTGCTACAGTTCACTATCAGATAGACGGTTCGGCCACACGAGGACGATCTGCTACAGTTCTCTATCAGATAGACGGTTCGGCCACACGAGGACGATCTGCTACAGTTCTCTATCAGATAGACGGTTCGGCCACACGAGGACGATCTGCTACAGTTCTCTATCAGATAGACGGTTCGGCCACACGAGGACGATCTGCTACAGTTCACTATCAGATAGATGGTTCGGCCACACGAGGACGATCTGCTACAGTTCTCTATCAGATAGATGGTTCGGCCACACGAGGACGATCTGCTACAGTTCTCTATCAGATAGACGGTTCGGCCACACGAGGACGATAACGGTCGTATCTGCTACAGTTCTCTATCAGATAGACGGTTCGGCCACACGAGGACGATAACGGTCGTATCTGCTACAGTTCTCTATCAGATAGACGGTTCGGCCACACGAGGACGATCTGCTACAGTTCACTATCAGATAGACGGTCCGGCCACACGAGGACGATCTGCTACAGTTCTCTATCAGATAGACGGTCCGGCCACACGAGGACGATCTGCTACAGTTCTCTATCAGATAGACGGTTCGGCCACACGAGGACGATCTGCTACAGTTCTCTATCAGATAGACGGTCCGGCCACACGAGGACGATCTGCTACAGTTCTCTATCAGATAGACGGTCCGGCCACACGAGGACGATCTGCTACAGTTCTCTATCAGATAGACGGTCCGGCCACACGAGGACGATCTGCTACAGTTCTCTATCAGATAGACGGTCCGGCCACACGAGGACGATCTGCTACAGTTCTCTATCAGATAGACGGTTCGGCCACACGAGGACGATCTGCTACAGTTCTCTATCAGATAGACGGTTCGGCCACACGAGGACGATCTGCTACAGTTCTCTATCAGATAGACGGTCCGGCCACACGAGGACGATCTGCTACAGTTCTCTATCAGATAGACGGTTCGGCCACACGAGGACGATCTGCTACAGTTCTCTATCAGATAGACGGTTCGGCCACACGAGGACGATCTGCTACAGTTCTCTATCAGATAGACGGTTCGGCCACACGAGGACGATCTGCTACAGTTCACTATCAGATAGACGGTTCGGCCACACGAGGACGATCTGCTACAGTTCTCTATCAGATAGACGGTTCGGCCACACGAGGACGATCTGCTACAGTTCTCTATCAGATAGACGGTTCGGCCACACGAGGACGATCTGCTACAGTTCACTATCAGATAGACGGTTCGGCCACACGAGGACGATCTGCTACAGTTCTCTATCAGATAGACGGTTCGGCCACACGAGGACGATCTGCTACAGTTCTCTATCAGATAGACGGTTCGGCCACACGAGGACGATCTGCTACAGTTCTCTATCAGATAGACGGTTCGGCCACACGAGGACGATCTGCTACAGTTCTCTATCAGATAGACGGTTCGGCCACACGAGGACGATCTGCTACAGTTCACTATCAGATAGACGGTTCGGCCACACGAGGACGATCTGCTACAGTTCACTATCAGATAGACGGTCCGGCCACACGAGGACGATAACGGTCGTATCTGCTACAGTTCTCTATCAGATAGACGGTTCGGCTACACGAGGACGATCTGCTACAGTTCACTATCAGATAGACGGTTCGGCCACACGAGGACGATCTGCTACAGTTCTCTATCAGATAGACGGTTCGGCCACACGAGGACGATCTGCTACAGTTCACTATCAGATAGACGGTTCGGCCACACGAGGACGATCTGCTACAGTTCACTATCAGATAGACGGTTCGGCCACACGAGGACGATCTGCTACAGTTCTCTATCAGATAGACGGTCCGGCTACACAAGGACGATCTGCTACAGTTCTCTATCAGATAGACGGTCCGGCCACACGAGGACGATCTGCTACAGTTCTCTATCAGATAGACGGTCCGGCCACACGAGGACGATCTGCTACAGTTCTCGATCAGATAGACGGTTCAGCCACACGAGGACGATCTGCTACAGTTCTCTATCAGATAGACGGTTCGGCTACACGAGGACGATCTGCTACAGTTCACTATCAGATAGACGGTTCGGCCACACGAGGACGATAACGGTCGTATCTGCTACAGTTCTCTATCAGATAGACGGTTCGGCCACACGAGGACGATCTGCTACAGTTCTCTATCAGATAGACGGTTCGGCCACACGAGGACGATCTGCTACAGTTCTCTATCAGATAGACGGTTCGGCCACACAAGGACGATCTGCTACAGTTCTCTATCAGATAGACGGTTCGGCCACACGAGGCCGATCTGCTACAGTTCTCTATCAGATAGACGGTTCGGCCACACGAGGACGACATGGAAACGATAACGATAACGGTCCATCGGTGGGTAGATCTGCAAACGGCTCCGTGTCTACGCCTCTACGATCATTTCCTGATAACGTTGAAGCAATAGCCCCGCCTCTCCCCACCTCTCCTGCTCAGAGATCAGCTGCTGGGCTGTCAGAAGAGGGGGAGGAAAAGAGAGGCTCCGTTTATTATTCTTATATTATTATATAGAGTCGTTATTAATCTGTTTTAAAGCTCAATAAATAAGAAAGAAGACCTCTGACCGGCACTTTTCTAATTTTGTCCGGAAGATTTAAACTTTAACGGGACATGTTGACCGGCGAAAACAAATCTAACTGAAACTCTGCCGCCCGGTCCCCTCGTCCCTTGGAAGAGGCGGAGAGGTGGGTGTTCTTCATCTGCTGCTGGACTACCGGAGAGTAGGAGCACACGCTCGCCTCGGGGAGGGAGAGAAAGAGCCAGAGCGTCCACAGCGGAGAATAAACAGAAGGGCAACCATGGCAACCATGCGCGGGAAGTCTTCTTCGCTGCTTTTGTGGCAGACTACAGCGCCACTTACAGGCCTGGCATATGTAATACAGCGTCTCCAGCGCTTTGGAGCGGTCTCGTGTGAACGGACACGTTTCTGGTGCCTGTTGCGTGTGGACGGAAGACTTTTTTGATAACGATTGCGGTCCGTTTGCATTATCGTCCTCGTGGGGCTCCAGTATGAAGGTAGATATGGTGCAAAATGCGAGAGCGTGTAAAACCTGATGTGAGCACTTGCAGAAAAGAACTCTGAGCTTGTGTGCATACATTTACACTTGTATCAAATATCCACGTATCTGTGAACCACATTTGAAGTCACAGAAGAAAAAAAAAAGTTTTGTAGCTTGTAGAAAAAAAATGAACTTAGTGATGAAATGTTCACTTGCAGAAAAATATATATTTTTAAAATATATTTTCCATTACAACTGCAACTTGGTTATTACAACCTCTCAAATCAGTCATTACAACTCCAGGAATCTGCTCTGTGGCAGTATACATCCAGGAATCTGCTCTGTGGCAGTATACATCCAGGAATCTGCTCTGTGGCAGTATACATCCAGGAATCTGCTCTGTGGCAGTATACATCCAGGAATCTGCTCTGTGGCAGTATACATCCAGGAATCTGCTCTGTGGCAGCATACATCCAGGAATCTGCTCTGTGGCAGTATACATCCAGGAATCTGCTCTGTGGCAGCATACATCCAGGAATCTGCTCTGTGGCAGCATACATCCAGGAATCTGCTCTGTGGCAGTATACATCCAGGAATCTGCCTATCGAATCTGACTATCTTGACTAGGCTACTTGTAGCTTGTTGCTATAACTTGTGGCATAAGCCGTTTTCTACAGGCACATTTTTCATTATGATTCTACTTGTGATAGTCGGACATGACAACCTGTGCAGCCCATGTATTGATTCCATCTGATAGCTGCTATAATACAAAACAACACGTCGGCCTCTCTCCACAATGATCAAATAAACAGAATCGCACGAAGCCTGGTTACTGGTTAGTGTTGCCTGACTTTATAAAGTGTGTTTTTTTTACAAGTGTGTGGTTGCGTTGTAGTCACTTTGCTCAGAGCTACTGCTTGTTTCAACTTTTATTTGCCGTAGGCTACTCTCCCCACATCTACAGGTGAAAATTACTTTAGCGACAGAGCAGATTCCTGGTTGTATACTGCCACAGAGCAGATTCCTGGATGTATACTGCCACAGAGCAGATTCCTGGATGTATGCTGCCACAGAGCAGATTCCTGGATGTATGCTGCCACAGAGCAGATTCCTGGATGTATGCTGCCACAGAGCAGATTCCTGGATGTATACTGCCACAGAGCAGATTCCTGGATGTATGCTGCCACAGAGCAGATTCCTGGATGTATGCTGCCACAGAGCAGATTCCTGGATGTATACTGCCACAGAGCAGATTCCTGGATGCATACTGCCACAGAGCAGATTCCTGGATGTATACTGCCACAGAGCAGATTCGTGAAGTTGTAATGACAGATTTGAGAGGTTGTAATAACCAAGTTGCAGTTGTTTTTTTTCTTCTTCTGTGACTTCACATTGGGTTCACAGATACGTGGATATTTGATACAATTGTAAATGTATGCCGACAAGCTCAGATTTATTTTCTCCAAGTGCTCAAATCAGGTTTTACACGCTCTCGCATTTTGCACCATATCTACCTTCATACTCCAGCGTTAGGCATATGATAGCTATGTGATTAACATGATGATTCAGCCTCTATGGAGAGAGACATATGACAAGCATGATCATTTCTGACGTGGAGCTAATCTGAAGTAAACATTGAATACTGCTTTCTATTCCTCCATCTTGTGACTGTGTAACTCCCTCTCTTGGATATCAGCATGTGAAGGACACTGTTCAGGAACTAGTTGATGCTCTGTATGTGATGACTACTTCCATTCTGGAGAGGATCACAGATACATGGATCCTGAGATTGAAGCTCAAGCCGGGGACCAGTGAGAGTTTCTAACAGTTATCAAACATATCTTTAGTGAGAGGGTTATTATTAAAGATCTGACCTGAGGATGTCTCCGTACAGGTTCGGCATCACGAGCACGTCAAACTGAGTGGGATCCTGAACCATCTGAAACATCATCAATACATCTGTTCAAACCATTAACATACTCTCATTCTTAATATCTACTTTAAAGAGTCCTCTCCTGCTGAGGTTCAGGTGAAAACAAAAGGTGAAACTCTGCCAGACTCACGTTGAGGCACACGGTGTCCAGGTACATCTCAGTGAACTTGATGTCTTTGTAGTTCTCAGCAACTTCACGACACTTCCTGAGAAACAGACCGTCTGACATCCGCCTACACACACACACCCACCCACCCACCCACCCACACACACACACACACACACCCACACCCACACACACACACACACACACACACACACACACACACAAAATGTCAGTGTTTTTAAATCATTAACATGTCCCTCTTTAACCCTGTATTGATGTTTGTTTCTCTCACATGATGTTGGCTTTGTGAACAGCCTTCACGCTGCACTTCTTTAACTCTATATTAGTGTTTATGTCCCTCTTTAACCGTTTGTTACATGGCTTAGTTAAATACTCGATTCTGATTGATCAATTCAGAACACGTGACACGTTGTTAATCCAGAAGTACAGACCGCTGTCAAGGACTTATTAGCCGCTTTCACACCAAGTACTTTGCCGCACTTAGTGCCCAGCACTTAGTGCCCAGCACTTAGTGCCCAGCACTTAGTGCCCAGCACTTAGACACCTCCTCATCTCCACCGCTCCCATGTTTTCTTTTGTGTTGCCATAAGTTATTCTCTCTCCGTTTGTGCGCTGGGCTAATGCTAATGCTAATGCTAATGCCAGCAAATACAATGGCGGCTTCACAAAACTTTTCAGAGTTTTACGGGGCGTGGTTTGCCCAGCCAATCAGAAATTGGTACTTTTTTCTCCCCAGGATAGAACCACCTCTCTAGCAGGGACTGAACATGGGGTAAAAGTTCTCTGAACTAAGTTCTCTTTTTGGTGTGAACGCGCCTATTGACCGTCGTTAAGGGATAATGTGCAGCAAGGACTTATTGACCGTTCTTAAAGGATAATGTGCAGCAAGGACTTATTGACCGTCGTTAAGGGATAATGTGCAGCAAGGACTTATTGACCGCCGTTAAGGGATAATGTGCAGCAAGGACTTATTGACCGTTGTTAAGGGATAATGTGCAGCAAGGACTTATTGACCGTTGTTAAGGGATAATGTGCAGCAAGGACTTATTGACCGTCGTTAAGGGATAATGTGCAGCAAGGACTTATTGACCGTCGTTAAGGGATAATGTGCAGCAAGGACTTATTGACCGTCGCTAAGGGATAATGTGCAGCAAGGACTTATTGACCGTCGCTAAGGGATAATGTGCAGCAAGGACTTATTGACCGTCGTTAAGGGATAATGTGCAGCAAGGACTTATTGACCGTCGTTAAGGGATAATGTGCAGCAAGGACTTATTGACCGTCGTTAAGGGATAATGTGCAGCAAGGACTTATTGACCGTCGTTAAGGATAATGTGCAGCAAGGACTTATTGACCGTCGTTAAGGGATAATGTGCAGCAAGGACTTATTGACCGTCGTTAAGGGATAATGTGCAGCAAGGACTTATTGACCGTCGTTAAGGGATAATGTGCAGCAAGGACTTATTGACCGTCGTTAAGGGATAATGTGCAGCAAGGACTATTGACCGTCGTTAAGGGATAATGTGCAGCAAGGACTTATTGACCGTTAAGGGATAATGTGCAGCAAGGACTTATTGACCGTCGTTAAGGGATAATGTGCAGCAAGGACTTATTGACCGTGTTAAGGGATAATGTGCAGCAAGGACTTATTGACCGTCGTTAAGGGATAATGTGCAGCAAGGACTTATTGACCGTGTTAAGGGATAATGTGCAGCAAGGACTTATTGACCGTCGTTAAGGGATAATGTGCAGCAAGGACTTATTGACCGTTGTTAAGGGATAATGTTCAGCAAGGACTTATTGACCGTTGTTAAGGGATAATGTGCAGCAAGGACTTATTGACCGTTGTTAAGGGATAATGTGCAGCAAGGACTTATTGACCGTTGTTAAGGGATAATGTTCAGCAAGGACTTATTGACCGTCGTTAAGGGATAATGTGCAGCAAGGACTTATTGACCGTTGTTAAGGACGCTCACATCTGCAGAAAGAAGTCCGGTCGATCTAAGTGTATACGGTCAGTTAAGTGTTGGCTTGTCTTTAGCTGTCCGTTGTCTCTCGTCTGAGAAAAACATGGAGGACTTTAATATTCATTTAAATATATTTGGAGAGCAGAGGAGCAGAAACCCTCAACACGGAGTACTGATGATATTATTGATTGTCTCTCTCATGATGCTAACCCAGTATTGATGATGTTATTGATTGTTTCTCTCTCATGATGCTAACCCAGTATTGATGATGTTATTGATTGTTTCTCTCATGATGCTAACCAGTATTGATGATTATTGATTGTTTCTCTCATGATGCTAACCCAGTATTGATGATAATTGATTGTTTCTCTCATGATGCTAACCCAGTATTGATGATATTATGATTGTTTCTCTCATGATGCTAACCCAGTATTGATGATATTATTGATTGTTTCTCTCATGATGCTAACCCAGTATTGATGATATTATTGATTGTTTCTCTCATGATGCTAACCAGTATTGATGATATTATTGATTGTCTTCTCATGATGTTAACCCAGTATTGATGATATTATTGATTGTTTCTCTCATGATGCTAACCCAGTATTGATGATATTATTGATTGTTTCTCTCATGATGCTAACCCAGTATTGATGATATATTGATTGTTCTCTCTCATGATGCTAACCCAGTATTGATGATATTATTGATTGTTCTCTCTCATGATGCTAACCCAGTATTGATGATATTATTGATTGTTCTCTCTCATGATGCTAACCCAGTATTGATGATATTATTGATTGTTTCTCTCATGATGCTAACCCAGTATTGATGATATTATTGATTGTTTCTCTCATGATGCTAACCCAGTATTGATGATATTATTGATTGTTTCTCTCTCATGATGCTAACCCAGTATTGATGATATTATTGATTGTTTCTCTCATGATGCTAACCCAGTATTGATGATATTATTGATTGTTTCTCTCATGATGCTAACCCAGTATTGATGATATTATTGATTGTTCTCTCTCATGATGCTAACCCAGTATTGATGATATTATTGATTGTTTCTCTCTCATGATGCTAACCCAGTATTGATGATATTATTGATTGTTTCTCTCATGATGCTAACCCAGTATTGATGATATTATTGATTGTTCTCTCATGATGCTAACCCAGTATTGATGATATTATTGATTGTTTCTCTCTCATGATGCTAACCCAGTATTGATGATATTATTGATTGTTTCTCTCATGATGCTAACCCAGTATTGATGATATTATTGATTGTTTCTCTCATGATGCTAACCCAGTATTGATGATATTATTGATTGTTTCTCTCATGATGCTAACCCAGTATTGATGATATTATTGATTGTCTCTCTCATGATGCTAACCCAGTATTGATGATATTATTGATTGTTTCTCTCATGATGCTAACCCAGTATTGATGATATTATTGATTGTTTCTCTCATGATGCTAACCCAGTATTGATGATATTATTGATTGTTTCTCTCATGATGCTAACCCAGTATTGATGATATTATTGATTGTTTCTCTCATGATGCTAACCCAGTATTGATGATATATTGATTGTTTCTCTCTCATGATGCTAACCCAGTATTGATGATATTATTGATTGTTTCTCTCATGATGCTAACCCAGTATTGATGATATTATTGATTGTTTCTCTCATGATGCTAACCCAGTATTGATGATATTATTGATTGTTTCTCTCTCATGATGCTAACCCAGTATTGATGATATTATTGATTGTTTCTCTCATGATGCTAACCCAGTATTGATGATATTATTGATTGTTTCTCTCATGATGCTAACCAGTATTGATGATATTATTGATTGTTTCTCTCTCATGATGCTAACCCAGTATTGATGATATTATTGATTGTTTCTCTCATGATGCTAACCCAGTATTGATGATATTATTGATTGTTTCTCTCTCATGATGCTAACCCAGTATTGATGATATTATTGATTGTTTCTCTCTCATGATGCTAACCCAGTATTGATGATATTATTGATTGTTTCTCTCTCATGATGCTAACCCAGTATTGATGATATTATTGATTGTTTCTCTCATGATGCTAACCCAGTATTGATGATATTATTGATTGTTTCTCTCTCATGATGCTAACCCAGTATTGATGATATTATTGATTGTTTCTCTCATGATGCTAACCCAGTATTGATGATATTATTGATTGTTTCTCTCTCATGCAACCCAGTATTGATGATATTATTGATTGTTTCTCTCTCATGATGCTAACCCAGTATTGATGATATTATTGATTGTTTCTCTCATGATGTTAACCCCGTATTGATGATATTATTGATTGTTTCTCTCATGATGCTAACCCAGTATTGATGATATTATTGATGTTTCTCTCTCATGATGTTAACCCAGTATTGATGATGTTATTGATTGTTTCTCTCTCATGATGCTAGCCCAGTATTGATGATGTTATTGATTGTTTCTCTCATGATGCTAACCCAGTATTGATGATATTATTGATTGTTTCTCTCTCATGATGCTAGCCCAGTATTGATGATGTTATTGATTGTTTCTCTCATGATGCTAGCCCAGTATTGATGATATTATTGATTGTTTCTTCTCATGATGCTAACCCAGTATGATGATATTATTGATTGTTTCTCTTCATGATGCTAACCCAGTATTGATGATATTATTGATTGTTTCTCTCATGATGCTAACCCAGTATTGATGATATTATTGATTTTTTCTCTCTCATGATGCTAACCCAGTATTGATGATATTATTGATTGTTTCTCTCTCATGATGCTAACCCAGTATTGATGATATTATTGATTGTTTCTCTCTCATGATGCTAACCCAGTATTGATGATATTATTGATTGTTTCTCTCTCATGATGCTAACCCAGTATTGATGATATTATTGATTGTTTCTCTCATGATGTTAACCCAGTATTGATGATATTATTGATTGTTTCTCTCATGATGCTAACCCAGTATTGATGATATTATTGATTGTTTCTCTCTCATGATGCTAACCCAGTATTGATGATATTATTGATTGTTTCTCTCATGATGCTAACCCAGTATTGATGATATTATTGATTGTTTCTCTCTCATGATGCTAACCCAGTATTGATGATATTATTGATTGTTTCTCTCATGATGCTAACCCAGTATTGATGATATTATTGATTGTTTCTCTCATGATGCTAACCCAGTATTGATGATATTATTGATTGTTTCTCTCATGATGCTAACCCAGTATTGATGATATTATTGATTGTTTCTCTCATGATGCTAACCCAGTATTGATGATATTATTGATTGTTTCTCTCATGATGCTAACCCAGTATTGATGATATTATTGATTGTTTCTCTCACATGATGCTAACCCAGTATTGATGATATTATTGATTGTTTCTCTCTCATGATGCTAACCCAGTATTGATGATATTATTGATTGTTTCTTCTCATGATGCTAACCAGTATTGATGATATTATTGATTGTTTCTCTCTCATGATGCTAACCCAGTATTGATGATATTATTGATTGTTTCTCTCTCATGATGCTAACCCAGTATGATGATATTATTGATTGTTTCTCTCATGATGCTAACCCAGTATTGATGATATTATTGATTGTTTCTCTCATGATGCTAACCCAGTATTGATGATATTATTGATTGTTTCTCTCATGATTAACCCAGTATTGATGATATTATTGATTGTTTTCTCTCATGATGCTAACCCAGTATTGATGATATTATTGATTGTTTCTCTCATGATGCTAACCCAGTATTGATGATATGATTGTTTCTCTCATGATGTTAACCCAGTATTGATGATATTATGATTGTTTCTCTCATGATGCTAACCCAGTATTGATGATATTATTGATTGTTTCTCTCATGATGCTAACCCAGTATTGATGATATTGATTGTTTCTCTCATGATGTTAACCCAGTATTGATGATATTATTGATTGTTTCTCTCTCATGATGTTAACCCAGTATTGATGATATTATTGATTGTTTCACTCTCATGATGCTAACCCAGTATTGATGATATTATTGATTGTTTCTCTCTCATGATGCTAACCCAGTATTGATGATATTATTGATTGTTTCTCTCTCATGATGCTAACCCAGTATTGATGATATTATTGATTGTTTCTCTCATGATGCTAACCCAGTATTGATGATATTATTGATTGTTTCTCTCATGATGCTAACCCAGTATTGATGATATTATTGATTGTTTCTCTCTCATGATGCTAACCCAGTATTGATGATATTATTGATTGTTTCTCTCATGATGCTAACCCAGTATGATGATGATTATATGATTGTTTCTCTCATGATGCTAACCCAGTATTGATGATATTATTGATTGTTTCTCTCTCATGATGCAACCCAGTATTGATGATATTATTGATTGTTCTCTCTCATGATGCTAACCCAGTATTGATGATAATTGATTGTTTCTCTCATGATGCTAACCAGTATTGGATATTATTGATTGTTTCTCTCATGATGCTAACCCAGTATTGATGATATTATTGATTGTTCTCTCTCATGATGTTAACCCAGTATTGATGATATTATTGATTGTTTCTCTCATGATGCTAACCCAGTATTGATGATATTATTGATTGTTTCTCTCTCATGATGTTAACCCAGTATTGATGATATTATTGATTGTCTCTCTCATGATGCTAACCCAGTATTGATGATATTATTGATTGTTTCTCTCATGATGCTAACCCAGTATTGATGATATTATTGATTGTTTCTCTCTCATGATTAACCAGTATTGATGATATTATTGATTGTTTCTCTCTCATGATGCTAACCCAGTATTGATGATATTATTGATTGTTTCTCTCATGATGCTAACCCAGTATTGATGATATTATTGATTGTTTCTCTCTCATGATGCTAACCCAGTATTGATGATATTATTGATTGTTTCTCTCATGATGCTAACCCA
>JASDAP010000488.1:1376464-1381464 GCA_031216635.1 Dissostichus eleginoides
GGGATAATGTGCAGCAAGGACTTATTGACCGTTGTTAAGGGATAATGTGCAGCAAGGACTTATTGACCGTTGTTAAGGGATAATGTGCAGCAAGGACTTATTGACCGTTGTTAAGGGATAATGTGCAGCAAGGACTTATTGACCGTCGTTAAGGGATAGTGTGCAGCAAGGACTTATTGACCGTCGTTAAGGGATAGTGTGCAGCAAGGACTTATTGACCGTCGTTAAGGGATAGTGTGCAGCAAGGACTTATTGACCGTCGTTAAGGGATAGTGTGCAGCAAGGACTTATTGACCGTCGTTAAGGGATAATGTGCAGCAAGGACTTATTGACCGTCGTTAAGGGATAATGTGCAGCAAGGACTTATTGACCGTCGTTAAGGGATAATGTGCAGCAAGGACTTATTGACCGTCGTTAAGGGATAATGTGCAGCAAGGACTTATTGACCGTCGTTAAGGGATAATGTGCAGCAAGGACTTATTGACCGTTGTTAAGGGATAGTGTGCAGCAAGGACTTATTGACCATTGTTAAGGGATAATGTGCAGCAAGGACTTATTGACCGTTGTTAAGGGATAATGTGCAGCAAGGACTTATTGACCGTTGTTAAGGGATAATGTGCAGCAAGGACTTATTGACCGTTGTTAAGGATAATGTGCAGCAAGGACTTATTGACCGTTGTTAAGGGATAATGTGCAGCAAGGACTTATTGACCGTTGTTAAGGGATATGTGCAGCAAGGACTTATTGACCGTTGTTAAGGGATAATGTGCAGCAAGGACTTATTGACCGTTGTTAAGGGATAATGTGCAGCAAGGACTTATTGACCGTTGTTAAGGGATAATGTGCAGCAAGGACTTATTGACCGTTGTTAAGGGATAATGTGCAGCAAGGACTTATTGACCGTTGTTAAGGGATAATGTGCAGCAAGGACTTATTGACCGTTGTTAAGGACGCTCACATCTGCAGAAAGAAGTCCGGTCGATTTAACTGTATACAGTTGGGCTGAAAGCAAACTGTAACGGGGCAGAAACCCTCCTTTTTACGCAGCGGTCCAGACATAGACATCAAACGGCAACACATATTCAGTGTGCAGTTCCTTTGGCATCAGGGCAGGGATATCTAGATACTTCCCAAGGTTTGACATCATGGATTGAGCTACTTTTAAAGCAAGCAACGATGTTTTCAAATCTGTAATCAAAAACGTCCGCAAAAACGCTATGGAAGCAGTTCCTGCCGTTGCTACGTAGTTCAAACGGGAACAACGGACTGTTTTTGATCTGCCTGTCGGGTGTTCTTTTACCCATAATGACCGCCTCGCTGCACATTGTCCCTTACTCAACTTGGACCTCCGGGGTGGCCTCACTATGGAGGAGTGGATTGAGCAGGGCCTATCTCCATAGAGCACCTAAACCACGACATGCAGAGCTCCGTGAAGAGCAGGTAGACCAACTGGAGAAGAACCTCCATTCAAAAGCTTTCTGATGCGGGTCTTGAAACAAAGCAGAGACATGATGACCGTTAGTGGCCACAGGTGCGAAAGCTCTCTCCAGAGCTGCTGGAAGCCGAATCTCGGGGGCCGGAGAAAGTGGAGCAATATTCTGGCCACGCCGAGCAACAGCCTGGAACAACCTCAACCTATACAAGTGACCTCGTGAGCCGTGCTACTGATGCTGGACAGGTTTTAAAATACTGGATCAACGCTCTCTGTCTAATGTGTTCGCTAGCTGTTAGTGTTGTTGCATAGCAACCACCTCGCACTATGTTTCGTGCAGAAGGCAACGGAGGGACTGTTTTATTTTGAACATCATTATTTACGAATAAAAACTATTTAAATTAGAGTGTGTGTTCTTCTTTCATATTGCCACACTTGGTAACCGTTTTAGAAAAGCAATAGCTCACTTCAGGCCGTGATGTATGCTCAGTATATCACAGCTAGGGGGTTGAACCACGCCCTGTGATATAATGAGCATACATCACGGCCTGTCGTGGTATATGCTCATTATATCACAGGGCGTGGTTCAACCCCCTAGCTGTGATATACTGAGCATATCTCACGGCCTGAAGTGAGCTATTGCTTAAATATAAAGCCTGAGAGAGATCAATATCATTGTATTAGCTCCTCCCACCTTTCAGGCCGATCTTGCTCTGGTCCATGGACTCCTTGCAGTCGGGGGGGATCATCCAGCGCCCGCCGGGCCCTTGGATGGCCGTCACGTTCCTCTCCTCCCATTGGATAGGAGCCTACACACACACACACACACACACACACACACACACACACACACACACACACACACACACACACACACACACACACACACACACACACACACACACACACCACACCACACCACACACACACACACACACACACACACACACACACACACACACACACACACACACACACACACACACACACACACACACACCACACACACACACACACACACACACACACACACACACACACACACACACACACACACACACACACACACACACACACACACACACACACTTCAGGATTGTGGAAACAGTATTTGGACCTCTCTGAACTAGGGATGCGCATCTCATACGTTGCCAACGATACGATACATTAACGATACATTTGAAGCACCAGGCGATGCGATGTGATGCGATGCGATTCACTCCTGTTGCGATACAGCTCGATACGATGCAAAATAATGATACTTCAATTTGAACGACAGAGGATTTTTTGTTTTATTCCTGATATGCAGCAAATCATACATTAACAAAAAAGTGCTTCACATATTTGGTTCTCTCTACAGGTGCTGCGCGTCCCATCACGCTGTCTCTCTCTGACCTGAACAACCTCTCCAGAGTGGCTACAGCACAATGTTATAACACCTCACAGTTAAACTATTGAAGGATGCATTGCCCAGGGTTAACAATGTGCAAAGCCCATACAGCTGCAGCCTGATGTGCTGAACTCTCATCCATAGGCTGACTCAGCAGAGAGCAGGAAGCAGTGGGTTCTATGTGAACAATACAGAATACAAATAACCTTTCACAAACAGGTCTTCCATAACTGCTCAGAGTGAGGAAGACATTTCAACTATTATTGGCCGTCACAGTCTGTTAAACTAAACACCTCTCTCTGACAGAACACCTCACTGAGTGATTGAACTCACGTCTAGCTTTCAGGTTTCTCTTTTCAGCCGCAGACCCCATGTCGCCTCTTTATGTGCGTCGCTAAGTTCCTCGTACTACTTGTGTACTTTAAAGCGGCACGGCATCGTTTACAATTTGCTTGCGATTTTTCAAGTTGACCGTCTTTCTTGAAAAATCCGAAGTGTTGCCAAACGTTTGATTTGTAGGTATTTTTCGGTGCGCTGTGTTTCTCTTTCTCCTCGACTTACATGTGTGTTGATAACTGAGACTCTCGGCCTCCGTAGTGCGAAGCAAAGATCAAAGATCGTCTCTGCTGAGTGCCGACAGGATGAGAGGATCGTCTCTCTGAGTGCCGACAGGATGAGAGGATCGTCTCTCTGAGTGCTGACAGGATGAGAGGATCGTCTCTGCTGAGTGCTGACAGGATGAGAGGATCGTCTCTCTGAGTGCTGACAGGATGAGAGGATCGTCTCTGCTGAGTGCTGACAGGATGAGAGGATCGTCTCTCTGAGTGCTGACAGGATGAGAGGATCGTCTCTCTGAGTGCCGACAGGATGAGAGGATCGTCTCTCTGAGTGCCGACAGGATGAGAGGATCGTCTCTCTGAGTGCCGACAGGATGAGAGGATCGTCTCTCTGAGTGATGAGAGGATGAGAGGATCGTCTCTCTGAGTGCCGACAGGATGAGAGGATCGTCTCTCTGAGTGCCGACAGGATGAGAGGATCGTCTCTCTGAGTGCCGACAGGATGAGAGGATCGTCTCTCTGAGTGCCGACAGGATGAGAGGATCGTCTCTCTGAGTGCCGACAGGATGACAGGATGAGAGGATCGTCTCTCTGAGTGCCGACAGGATGAGAGGATCGTCTCTGCTGAGTGCTGACAGGATGGTCTCTCTGAGTGCCGACAGGATGAGAGGATCGTCTCTGCTGAGTGCTGACAGGATGGTCTCTCTGAGTGCCGACAGGATGAGAGGATCGTCTCTGTGAGTGCCGACAGGATGAGAGGATCGCCTCTCTGGGTGCCGACAGGATGAGAGGATCGTCTCTCTGAGTGCCGACAATGAGAGGATCGCCTCTCTGGGTGCCGACAGGATGAGAGGATGAGAGGATCGTCTCTCTGAGTGCCGACAGGATGAGAGGATCGTCTCTCTGAGTGCTGACAGGATGAGAGGATCGTCTCTCTGAGTGCCGACAGGATGAGAGGATCGTCTCTCTGAGTGCCGACAATGAGAGGATCGCCTCTCTGGGTGCCGACAGGATGAGAGGATGAGAGGATCGTCTCTCTGAGTGCCGACAGGATGAGAGGATCGTCTCTCTGAGTGCTGACAGGATGAGAGGATCGTCTCTCTGAGTGCCGACAGGATGAGAGGATCGTCTCTCTGAGTGCCGACAGGATGAGAGGATCGTCTCTCTGAGTGCCGACAGGATGAGAGGATCGTCTCCCTGAGTGCCGACAGGATGAGAGGATCGTCTCTCTGAGTGCCGACAGGATGAGAGGATCGTCTCTCTGAGTGCTGACAGGATGAGAGGATCGTCTCTCTGAGTGCTGACAGGATGAGAGGATCGTCTCTCTGAGTGCTGACAGGATGAGAGGATCGTCTCTCTGAGTGCTGACAGGATGAGAGGATGGTCTCTCTGAGTGCTGACAGGATGAGAGGATCGTCTCTCTGAGTGCCGACAGGATGAGAGGATGGTCTCTCTGAGTGCTGACAGGATGAGAGGATGGTCTCTCTGAGTGCCGACAGGATGAGAGGATGAGAGGATGGTCTCTCTGAGTGCCGACAGGATGAGAGGATGGTCTCTCTGAGTGCCGACAGGATGAGAGGATGAGAGGATGGTCTCTCTGAGTGCCGACAGGATGAGAGGA
>JASDAP010000488.1:1386464-1436464 GCA_031216635.1 Dissostichus eleginoides
AGAGGTCAGAGAGGCGTCAGAGGTCAGAGAGAGGTCAGAGAGAGGTCAGAGAGAGGTCAGAGGTCAGAGAGGGGTCAGAGAGAGGTCAGAGAGAGGTCAGACATCAGAGAGAGAGGGCAGAGAGGTCAGAGGTCAGAGAGAGAGGGCAGAGAGGTCAGAGAGGGGTCAGAGGTCAGAGAGAGGTCAGACATCAGAGAGAGAGGGTAGAGAGGTCAGAGGTCAGAGAGAGGTCAGAGAGAGGTCAGACATCAGAGAGAGAGGGCAGAGAGGTCAGAGGTCAGAGAGAGGTCAGACATCAGAGAGAGAGGGCAGAGAGGTGTCAGACATCAGAGAGAGAGGGTAGAGAGGTCAGAGAGAGGTCAGAGAGGGGTCAGAGGTCAGAGAGGGGTCAGACATCAGAGAGAGAGGGCAGAGAGGTCAGAGAGAGGTCAGAGAGGGGTCAGAGGTCAGAGAGAGGTCAGAGAGGGGTCAGAGAGAGGTCAGAAATCAGAGAGAGAGGGGTCAGACATCAGAGAGAGAGAGGGCAGAGAGGGGTCAGAGGTCAGAGAGAGGTCAGAGAGGGGTCAGAGGTCAGAGAGAGGTCAGAGAGGGGTCAGAGAGAGATCAGAAATCAGAGAGAGAGGGTAGAGAGGGGTCAGACATCAGAGAGAGAGGGAAGAGAGGTCAGAGAGAGGTCAGAGAGAGGTCAGAGGTCAGATAGAGGTCAGAGAGAGGTCAGAGAGGGGTCAGAGAGAGGTCAGAAATCAGAGAGAGGGCAGAGGTCAGAGAGAGGGCAGACATCAGAGAGAGAGGGCAGAGAGGGGTCAGAGATCAGAGAGAGGTCAGAGAGGGGTCAGAGGTCAGAGAGAGGTCAGACATCAGAGAGAGAGGGTAGAGAGGTCAGAGAGGGGTCAGAGAGAGGTCAGACATCAGAGAGAGGGCAGAGAGGTCAGAGAGGGGTCAGACATCAGACAGAGAGGGCAGAGAGGTCAGAGAGAGGTCAGAGAGGGGTCAGAGGTCAGAGAGAGGTCAGAGAGAGGTCAGAAATCAGAGAGAGAGGGCAGAGAGGTCAGAGAGGGGTCAGAGGTCAGAGAGGGGTCAGACATCAGAGAGAGAGGGTAGAGAGGTCAGAGAGGGGTCAGAGGTCAGAGAGAGTGGTCAGACATCAGAGAGAGAGGGCAGAGAGGTCAGAGAGGGGTCAGACATCAGAGAGAGAGGGCAGAGAGGTCAGAGAGGGGTCAGAGGTCAGAGAGAGGTCAGAGAGGGGTCAGAGGTCAGAGAGAGGTCAGAGAGGGGTCAGAGAGAGGTCAGAAATCAGAGAGAGAGGGCAGAGAGGGGTCAGAGGTCAGAGAGAGGTCAGACATCAGAGAGAGAGGGTAGAGAGGGGTCAGACATCAGAGAGAGAGGGAAGAGAGGTCAGAGAGAGGTCAGAGAGAGGGCAGAGAGGGGTCAGAGGTCAGAGAGGGGTCAGAGAGAGGTCAGAAATCAGAGAGAGAGGGTAGAGAGGGGTCAGACATCAGAGAGAGAGGTCAGAGAGGTCAGAGAGAGGTCAGAGAGGGGTCAGAGAGAGGTCAGAAATCAGAGAGAGAGGGGTCAGACATCAGAGAGAGAGGGCAGAGAGAGGTCAGAGAGACGTCAGAGAGAGAGGGTAGAGAGGTCAGAGAGGGGTCAGAGAGAGGTCAGAAATCAGAGAGAGAGGGTAGAGAGGTCAGACATCAGAGAGAGAGGGCAGAGAGGTCAGAGAGAGGTCAGAGAGAGGTCAGACATCAGAGAGAGAGGGCAGAGAGGTCAGAGAGAGGTCAGAGAGAGGTCAGACATCAGAGACAGAGGTCAGAGAGAGGTCAGAGAGAGGTCAGAGAGAGGTCAGACATCAGAGACAGAGGTCAGAGAGGGGTCAGAGAGAGGTCAGACATCAGAGAGAGAGGGCAGAGAGAGGTCAGAGAGAGGTCAGAAATCAGAGAGAGAGGGTAGAGAGGGGTCAGACATCAGAGAGGGCAGAGAGGTCAGAGAGAGGTCAGAGGTCAGATAGAGGTCAGAGAGAGGTCAGAGGTCAGATAGAGGTCAGAGAGGGGTCAGATAGAGGTCAGAGAGAGGTCAGAGAGACGTCAGAGAGACGTCAGAGAGAGGTCAGAAATCAGAGAGAGAGGGTAGAGAGGGGTCAGACATCAGAGAGAGAGGGCAGAGAGGGGTCAGACATCAGAGAGGGCAGAGAGGTCAGAGAGGGGTCAGAGGTCAGAGAGAGGTCAGACATCAGAGAGAGAGGGCGAGAGGGGTCAGACATCAGAGAGGGCAGAGAGGTCAGAGAGGGGTCAGAGGTCAGAGAGGTCAGACATCAGAGAGAGAGGGTAGAGAGGGGTCAGACATCAGAGAGGGCAGAGAGGTCAGAGAGGGGTCAGAGGTCAGAGAGAGGTCAGACATCAGAGAGAGAGGGCAGAGAGGTCAGAGGTCAGAGAGAGGTCAGAGAGAGGGCAGAGAGGTCAGAGAGGGGTCAGAGGTCAGAGAGAGGTCAGAGAGAGGGCAGAGAGGGGTCAGAGGTCAGAGAGAGGGCAGAGAGGGGTCAGAGGTCAGAGAGAGGTCAGAGAGGGGTCAGAGAGAGGTCAGAGGTCAGAGAGAGGTCAGAGAGAGGGCAGAGAGGGGTCAGAGGTCAGAGAGAGGTCAGAGAGAGGGCAGAGAGGGGTCAGAGAGAGGTCAGAGAGGGGTCAGAGAGAGGTCAGACATCAGAGAGAGAGGGCAGAGAGGGGTCAGAGGTCAGAGAGAGGTCAGACATCAGAGAGAGAGGGTAGAGAGGTCAGAGAGGGGTCAGAGGTCAGAGAGAGGTCAGACATCAGAGAGAGAGGGTAGAGAGGTCAGAGAGGGGTCAGAGAGAGGTCAGACATCAGAGAGAGAGGGCAGAGAGGTCAGAGAGGGGTCAGAGGTCAGAGAGAGGTCAGAGAGGGGTCAGCGGTCAGAGAGGGGTCAGAGAGGGGTCAGAGAGAGGTCAGAAATCAGAGAGGGCAGAGGTCAGAGGTCAGAGAGAGGTCAGACATCAGAGAGAGAGGGCAGAGAGGGGTCAGAGGTCAGAGAGAGGTCAGACATCAGAGAGAGAGGGTAGAGAGGTCAGAGAGAGGTCAGAGAGGGGTCAGAGGTCAGAGAGGGGTCAGACATCAGAGAGAGGGTACAGAGGTCAGAGAGGGGAGAGGGGTCAGAGGTCAGAGAGAGGGCAGAGAGGGGTCAGAGGTCAGAGAGAGAGGTCAGAGAGGGGTCAGACATCAGAGAGAGGGTACAGAGGTCAGAGAGGGGAGAGGGGTCAGAGGGCAGAGAGGGGTCAGAGGTCAGAGAGAGAGGGCAGAGAGGTCAGAGGTCAGAGAGGGGTCAGAGAGGGGTCAGAAATCAGAGAGAGAGGTCAGAGAGGGGTCAGAGGTCAGAGAGAGGTCAGAGGTCAGAAATCAGAGAGAGAGGTCAGAGAGAGAGGTCAGAGAGGGGTCAGAGGTCAGAGAGAGGTCAGAGGTCAGAAATCAGAGAGAGAGGTCAGAGAGAGGTCAGAGAGGGGTCAGAGGTCAGAGAGGGGTCAGAGGTCAGAAATCAGAGAGAGAGGTCAGAGAGAGAGGTCAGAGAGGGGTCAGAGGTCAGAGAGAGGTCAGAGAGAGAGGTCAGAGAGGGGTCAGAGGTCAGAGAGAGAGGTCAGAGGTCAGAGGGGTCAGAGGTCAGAGAGAGGTCAGAGGTCAGAGAGGTGAAATGATAGATTATTAATAATAATAATCAGATCAAATAGAGTCGGCCTCTCTCAGTCTTTGCTGAGCTGTGGGGGGGTTGCTCAACCTTTCAAAGATGTCTGAATGGTGATACACACAGTGATAGATGTTAGGACTAACGGTTATAATCAATACATCTGTATTGATTTTAAGATCTTTTCATCCAATCATACGTATTGGGATCATCTGTATTCATGTGGACCGGAGGGAGAGGGTGACGAGCATCAGTTTCTCTTTCCTTTTTATTTCAATTCCAGCTTTGGTCCTGAAGAATCTGTTTCTCTGTTGTCCACGTTCACAAAGCCTAAAGCAACAGAGCACGGAGCAGAGTCTCTAGATGAGTTTACAGGAGTCCCTCGTTCTTCTTCATCCATGTTGTAGTCCGCTGTGTAGAGAACTGTAGTTTCCATCGTTCTTCTTCATCCATGTTGTAGTCCGCTGTGTAGAGAACTGTAGTTTCCATAGTTCTTCTTCTGCATCCATGTTGTAGTCCGCTGTGTAGAGAACTGTAGTTTCCATCGTTCTTCTTCTGCATCCATGTTGTAGTCCGCTGTGTAGAGAACTGTAGTTTCCATCGTTCTTATTCATCCATGTTGTAGTCCGCTGTGTAGAGAACTGTAGTTTCCATCGTTCTTATTCATCCATGTTGTAGTCCGCTGTGTAGAGAACTGTAGTTTCCATCGTTCTTCTTCTACATCCATGTTGTAGTCCGCTGTGTAGAGAACTGTAGTTTCCATAGTTCTTCTTCTGCATCCATGTTGTAGTCCGCTGTGTAGAGAACTGTAGTTTCCATCGTTCTTCTTCTGCATCCATGTTGTAGTCCGCTGTGTAGAGAACTGTAGTTTCCATCGTTCTTCTTCTGCATCCATGTTGTAGTCCGCTGTGTAGAGAACTGTAGTTTCCAGTTTCCCCACAGCAGCAGACGCACATTCATGACGTCATAAACACGTGGGATAGTGTCAGTGCAGTCGGATTCTCTAAAGCCCTTTTGAATTCTCCTATCCACTATTCCTTAACCCCGTGACCTTTCACACAGAGGAGAGGAGGAGAGGAGGAGAGGAGAGGAAGAGAGGAGAGGAGGAGAGGAAGAGAGGAGGACGAGAGGAAGAGGAGAGGAGGAGACAAAGAGAGGAGGAGAGGAAGAGAGGAGAGGAGGAGAGGAAGAGAGGAGGAGAGGAGAGGAAGAGAGGAGGACGAGAGGAGAGGAAGAGAGGAGGACGAGAGGAAGAGGAGAGGAGGAGACGAAGAGAGGAGGAGAGGAGAGGAGGAGAGGAGAGGAAGAGAGGAGGAGAGGAGAGGAAGAGAGGAGGAGAGGAGGAGAGGAAGAGAGGAGAGGAAGAGAGGAAGAGAGGAGAGGAAGAGAGAAGAGAGAGGAGAGGAGGAGAGGAGGAGAGGAGAGGAAGAGAGGAGAGGAAGAGAGGAGGAGAGGAAGAGAGGAGAGGAAGAGAGGGGAGAGGAGAGAGGAGGAGAGGAAGAGAGGAAGAGAGGAGAGGAAGAGAGGAGGAGAGGAAGAGAGGAAGAGAGGAGGACGAGAGGAGAGGAGGAGAGGAGGAGACGAAGAGAGGAAGAGAGGAGGAGAGGAGGAGAGGAGGAGAGGAAGAGAGGAGGAGAGGAGAGGAAGAGAGGAGGAGAGGAAGAGAGGAGGAGAGGAGAGGAGGAAGAGAGGAGAGGAGGAGAGGAAGAGAGGAGGATAGGAGAGAGAGGAGAGGAAGAGAGGAGAGGAGGAGAGGAAGAGAGGAGAGAGGAGAGGAAGAGAGGAGGAGAGGAGAGAGGAAGAGAGGAGAGAGGAGAGGAAGAGAGGAGGATAGGAAGAGAGGAGAGGAAGAGAGGAGGAGAGGAGAGGAGAGAGGAGGAGAGGAAGAGAGGAGAGGAAGAGAGGAGAGGAAGAGAGGAGAGGAGGAGAGGAAGAGAGGAGGAGGAGAGGAGAGGAGGAAGACAGGAAGAGAGGAGAGGAAGAGAGGAAGAGAGGAGAGGAAGAGAGGAGAGGAGAGAGGAGAGGAGGAGAGGAAGAGAGGAGGAGGAGAGGAGAGGAGGAAGAGAGGAAGAGAGGAGAGGAAGAGAGGAAGAGAGGAGAGGAAGAGAGGAGAGGAAGAGAGGAGGAGAGAGAGGAGAGGAGGATAGGAGGAGAGAGAGGAGAGAGAGGAGAGGAGGAGAGAGAGGAGGAGATGAGGAGGAGAGGAGGAGAGGAGGAGAGAGAGGAGAGGAGGAGAGGAGAGGAAGAGAGGAAGAGAGGAGGAGAGGAGGAGAGGAGGAGAGGAGAGGAAGAGAGAGAGAGGAGAGGAAGAGAGGAGGAGGAAGAGAGGGAGGAAGAGGAGGAGAGGAGAGGAGGAAGAGAGGAGAGGAGGAGAGGAAGAGAGGAGGATAGGAAGAGAGGAGGAGAGGAAGAGAGGAGAGGAGGAGAGGAAGAGAGGAGGAGAGGAGAGGAAGAGAGGAGGAGAGGAGAGGAGGAAGAGAGGAGAGGAGGAAGAGAGGAGGATAGGAAGAGAGGAGAGGAAGAGAGGAGGAGAGGAGAGGAAGAGAGGAGGAGAGGAAGAGAGGAGAGGAAGAGAGGAAGAGAGGAGAGGAGAGAGGAGAGGAAGAGAGGAGAGGAGAGAGGAAGAGAGGAGGAGGAGAGGAGAGGAGGAGGAGAGGAAGAGAGGAGAGGAAGAGAGGAAGAGAGGAGAGGAAGAGAGGAGAGGAAGAGAGGAGGAGAGAGAGGAGAGGAGGAGAGGAGGAGAGAGAGGAGGAAGAGAGGAGGAGAGAGAGGAGAGGAGGAGGAGGAGAGAGAGGGGCGGAGGAGAGGGAGTGAGGAGAGGAGGAGAGAGAGGAGGAGAGGAGGAGAGGAGGAGAGAGAGGAGAGGAGGAGAGAGAGGAGAGGAGGAGAGGAGAGAGAGGAGGAGAGGAGGAGAGGAGGAGAGAGAGGAGAGAGCTGATTTCTGGACTATTCCTGGTCTGTGTGGTCCTGATCCTGAAGGGGGGGGGGTCCTGGGGTCTGATGGGGGTCACCTTCAGACCAGAACTGGAACTCAGAGGGGTGTGTGACCTCTGACCCCTCTGGGTGAGTGTGTGTGTGTGTGTGAGTGTGTGTGTGTTTCTCACCCCTCTCCTGGAGAAAGCAGCAGTCAGGGGTCTCGCCGCCCCCCCCACCACCTGAGACAGCTGCAGAGACATGAAGGTCAACTTTAACACAAGACACTGTCAACATTTAATAACACCATTTCATTATCTCAAGTCAAATGAAGCAATCTGATTGGTTCTTAGCCGTGATATAATGAGCGTATATCACGGGTAGATCTGATTGGTTCTTAGCCGTGATATAATGAGCGTATATCACGGGTAGATCTGATTGGTTCTTAGCCGTGATATAATGAGCGTATATCACGGGTAGAATTGTAGTTACTTTTCACAACAAGTCAGTATCCCTCCGCGTCTGAGAAAAGCTACAACCGTTACAGCTGTTACATTACGTCCGTTAGGAAAGACTAACTCACAAAGCTCAAGATGGAAGCATGTAAGGGATAATGTGCATCAAGGCCTTATTGACCGTTGTAGGATAATGTGCAGCAAGGACTCATTGACCGTTGTTAAGGATAATGTGCAGCAAGGACTTATTGACCGTTGTTAAGGGATAATGTGCAGCAAGGACTTGACCGTTGTTAAGGGATATGTGCAGCAAGGACTTATTGACCGTTGTTAAGGGATAATGAGCAGCAAGGACTTATTGACCGTTGTTAAGGGATAATGTGCAGCAAGGACTTTTGACCGTTGTTAAGGGATAATGTGCAGCAAGGACTTATTGACCGTTGTTAAGGGATGTGTGCAGCAAGGACTTATTGACCGTTGTTAAGGGATAATGTGCAGCAAGGACTTATTGACCGTTGTTAAGGGATAATGTGCAGCAAGGACTTATTGACCGTTGTTAAGGGATAGTGTGCAGCAAGGACTTATTGACCGTTGTTAAGGGATAGTGTGCAGCAAGGACTTATTGACCGTTGTTAAGGGATAGTGTGCAGCAAGGACTTATTGACCGTTGTTAAGGGATAGTGTGCAGCAAGGACTTATTGACCGTTGTTAAGGGATAATGTGCAGCAAGGACTCATTGACCGTTGTTAAGGGATAGTGTGCAGCAAGGACTTATTGACCATTGTTAAGGGATAATGTTCAGCAAGGACTTATTGACCGTTGTTAAGGGATAATGTTCAGCAAGGACTTATTGACCGTTGTTAAGGGATAATGTTCAGCAAGGACTTATTGACCATTGTTAAGGGATAATGTGCAGCAAGGACTTATTGACCGTTGTTAAGGGATAATGTGCAGCAAGGACTCATTGACCGTTGTTAAGGGATAATGTGCAGCAAGGACTTATTGACCGTTGTTAAGGGATAATGTGCAGCAAGGACTTATTGACCGTCGTTAAGGGATAATGTGCATCAAGGACTCATTGACCGTTGTTAAGGGATAATGTGCAGCAAGGACTTATTGACCGTTGTTAAGGGATAATGTGCAGCAAGGACTTATTGACCGTTGTTAAGGGATAATGTGCAGCAAGGACTTATTGACCGTTGTTAAGGGATAATGTGCAGCAAGGACTTATTGACCGTTGTTAAGGGATAATGTGCAGCAAGGACTTATTGACCGTTGTTAAGGACGCTCACATCTGCAGAAAGAAGTCCGGTCGATTTAACTGTATACAGTTTGACCGCCTCGCTGCACATTGTCCCTTACTCAACTTGGACCTCCGGGTGGCCTCTCTATGGAGGAGTGGATTGAGCAGGGCCTATCTCCAGAGAGCACCTAAACCACGACATGCAGAGCTCCGTGAAGAGCAGGTAGACCAACTGGAGAAGAACCTCCATTCAAAAGCTTTCTGATGCGGGTCTTGAAACAAAGCAGAGACATGATGACCGTTAGTGGCCACAGGTGCGAAAGCTCTCTCCAGAGCTGCTGGAAGCCGAATCTCGGGGGCCGGAGAAAGTGGAGGAATTATCCGGGCACCGCCGAGCACAGCCTGGAACAACCTCAACCTATACAAGTGACCTCGTGAGCCGTGCTACTGATGCTGGACAGGTTTTAAAATACTGGATCAACGCTCTCTGTCTAATGTGTTCGCTAGCTGTTAGTGTTGTTGCATAGCAACCACCTCGCACTATGTTTCGTGCAGAAGGCAACGGAGGGACTATTTTATTTTGAACATCATTATTTACTAATAAAAACTATTTAAATTAGAGTGTGTGTTCTTCTTTCATATTGCCACACTTGGTAACCGTTTTAGAAAAGCAATAGCTCACTTCAGGCCGTGATGTATGCTCATTATCACAGCTAGGGGGTTGAACCACGCTTAGTTAAGTGCTTTATTAACCTGTATACTTAGTTAAGTGCTTTATTCACCTCTATATCACCTCTCAGGTGTGTATTCAGGACTTACTTAAGTGCTTTATTCACCTGTATACTTAGTTAAGTGCTTTATTCACCTCTATATCACCTCTCAGGTGTGTATTCAGGACTTAGTTAAGTGCTTTATTCACCTGTATACTTAGTTAAGTGCTTTATTCACCTGTATACTTAGTTAAGTGCTTTATTCACCTGTATACTTAGTTAAGTGCTTTATTCACCTGTATACTTAGTTAAGTGCTTTATTCACCTCTCTCAGGTGCTTTGGAGCAGAAAGACTCAAGAGGAATCTCTATTTGAACTTGTACTGTTTCTCTGGTTCTCTCCCAGCAAGGTGACCTCAAACCATCAGCTCTGTACCCCTGGTCCTGGTCCTGGTCCTGGTCCTGGTCAGAGAACAGTTCTTTATTCAGGTTCTGTTAACTGAGAACTGAGGACCAGAACCAGAACCAGTCAGAGAACCAGTCACAGCTAATTTAATCCCAATTTAACCCGTTAGCATCAGCTCTGAACCAACAGTTATCTGTTCTGTTGTATCACTTGTATAACCCTCTCTGTCACTGCTTTACTGGTGCTTTACTGGTGCTTTACTGGTTCTTTACTGGTGCTTTACTGGTGCTTTACTGGTTCTTTACTGGTTCTTTACTGGTTCTTTTAAATGAAATGTGTTTTCAGGGTGAAAATATCCTCAGTTAGCCTCCGTTAGCTCCGTTAGCATCAGCTGCTGTCTGAAGGACACACACTGAGCTAAGAGATGCTAACATGCTAATAAACGCAGTTAGAGACTCTCAGCAGACCCAACACACACACACTCCTCACACACACATCACACCACTCCTCTGTGTGTTTCACACGTTTAAAACATGTTAGTTAAAGCTTTAAAAACTGCTTTTACTCACCATTGACCTCCATGCGTTTCCTGCCATTCTGATGAAGCAAAGATCTTCTGAAGAGAAGAGGAGTCACTCTGATCGATATCCTCTAACCAACTCACCAGAGATCCTCTGAAGAGAAGAGGATTCACTCTGATTGATATCCTCTAACCAACTCACCAGAGATCCTCTGAAGAGAAGAGGATTCACTCTGATCGATATCCTCTAACCAACTCACCAGAGATCCTCTATAGAGGAGAGGAGTTACTCTGATCGATATCCTCTAACCAACTCACCAGAGACCCTCTGAAGAGAAGAGGATTCACTCTGATTGATATCCTCTAACCAACTCACCAGAGATCCTCTGAAGAGAAGAGGATTCACTCTGATCGATATCCTCTAACCAACTCACCAGAGATCCTCTGAAGAGAAGAGGATTCACTCTGATCGATATCCTCTAACCAACTCACCAGAGATCCTCTATAGAGGAGAGGAGTTACTCTGATCGATATCCTCTAACCAACTCACCAGAGATCCTCTGAAGAGAAGAGGATTCACTCTGATTGATATCCTCTAACCAACTCACCAGAGATCCTCTATAGAGGAGAGGATTCACTCTGATTGATATCCTCTAACCAACTCACCAGAGATCCTCTATAGAGGAGAGGAGTTACTCTGATCGATATCCTCTAACCAACTCACAAGAGATCCTCTGAAGAGAAGAGGATTCACTCTGATTGATATCCTCTAACCAACTCACCAGAGATCCTCTATAGAGGAGAGGAGTCACTCTGATCGATATCCTCTAACCAACTCACCAGAGATCCTCCGAAGAGAAGAGGAGTCACTCTGATTGATATCCTCTCTCTAAAGGAGGAGTCAGTCACCAGAGATCCTCTATAGAGAGGAGGCACTCTGATCGATATCCTCTCTCTAAAGGAGGAGTCAGTCACCAGAGATCCTCTATAGAGAGAGGAGTCACTCTGATCGATATCCTCTCTCTAAGGAGGAGTCAGTCACCAGAGATCCTCTATAGAGAGAGGAGTCACTCTGATCGATATCCTCTCTCTAAAGGAGGAGTCAGTCACCAGAGATCTATGGCCAGAGTGACTCCTCTTCTACTTTCCTGTATCCAAGTTTTTTTAACTTTTGTCCCAAAAAATATGAAATAACAAAAATCCAAGGAATAACGGAAAAGATTTAAAATAAATCCAGAAGCCCAAGGGTTAACACAGATTCCACACGCTGCACCTCCCTCTGTGAAAGCCATTTTCCCCAGCAGCCCCTGAACGCATCACGCTGTCTCCCTGCACCCAGAGCCGTAAAACTGCCTCCGTCCATCAGCTGAAAACACATCGAGGAGAGAGGATGAAGAGCAGCAGAGAGATCTGAGGAGGAAGAGGAGGAAGAGGAGGAGGAGGAAGAGGAGGAAGAGGAGGAGGAGGAGGATCAGTGTGATGCAGCTCTGTGATGGGAGAGGCAGATGAACACGATGGGAAACAAACAGACAACCTTCACCGACGAGCAGCTGGAGGCGTTTCAGGTGCTACAATATATAAAGATATGAATATATAATAATATAAATACATGAAGATATTAATATATAATAATATAAATACATGAAGATATTAATATATAATAATATAAATACATGAAGATATTAATATATAATAATATAAATACATAAAGATATGAATATATAATAATATAAATACATGAAGATATGAATATATAATAATATAAATACATACACAGATGATGCAACAGCAGCTTAACGAGCATCTGGACATCCTGCACAATAATTAAGATGAAGAGGAGCTGATAGGAGCTCTGTGATTGGCTGAGCTGTATACTGTTGGATCAGATGCAGCTCTGTGATTGGCTGATTCTGTGTCTGTTTGTTTACAGGACTGCACCTTCTTCACCAGGAAGGAGATCCTGCGGTGAGTTCATCCTCTAATAATAATAAATCATCACAGGTCACATGATCCCAACCAGCTGATTGGTGGATCCACTTCCTGTCCGGAGGTCGGCTATAGATATATAGATAGATATAGATGTTACATAGATGTGAACTGATTGAAGCGTAGTGACATCACTGTGGAACAAAGATCCTCATCAGTCCTGATTCATCGTTAATCTAAAAGGTTTCTGACTCATTAATGTCTCGATCACCGTGACGAAGGCTCACCTTTATGACCTCTCTTTTTAAAACCTGAGTAACGAGTGCCATCCCATAATGCTTAGTGTCACCTGACGCTCTTCTTCTTCTGCAGATTACACGGCAGATACCGTGAGCTGGCTCCACATTTAGTCCCTCTGGATTTCACCAACAGCCCCGACATCAGAGTCCCTCCGACGCTCATCGTCACCATGCCGGAGCTCAAGGTGCCACACACACACACACACACACACACACAACCACACACACACACACACACACACACACATCTGTATTCTTTTCTATTTTCTTTCTTTGCGCATCAGAGTCAGAAGGTGATGTGAAGCTCCTGAGATCTTCACTTTGATATAAAAATGACTCCAGATTCTGAAACTACTTCAACGCATCAGTATCAGTTAGCATCAGAGCTATTCCTCCAATCAGAGGTGATGCGTTCAGGGGCTGAAAGATGTTCGTTAAAGTAGAAACTGTTACCTGTCTCTGATCCTCTGCTTCAGTCTCGTTAGATAATGACATAGTTCTCTGTGTTGAATGAAACATCAGTATCTGTTATATGTTCTGATGAGAGGGTTCTCTGTGGTTCTGTCCCGGCAGGAGAACCCGTTCAGGGACCGGATCGTTGAGACGTTCTCCGAGGACGGACTGGGAAACATGAGCTTCAACGACTTCGTGGACATGTTCTCCGCTTTCTGTGAAACGAGTCCACGAGAACTCAAGACCATCTACGCCTTCAAGATCTACGGTGAGACCACTTAGCATAAAGACTCAGGACTCAGGACTCAGGACTCAAGACTCAGGACTCAGGACTCAGGACTCAGGACTCAGGACAAGGACTCAGGACTCAAGACTCAGGACTCAGGACTCAGGACTCAGGACTCAGGACAAGGACTCAGGACTCAGGACCAGGACTCAGGACTCAGGACTCAGGACCAGGACTCAGGACTCAGGACCCAGGACTCAGGACCAGGACTCAGGACTCAGGACTCAGGACTCAGGACAAGGACTCAGGACTCAGGACTCAGGACTCTGGACTCAGGACTCAGGACTCAGGACCAGGACTCAGGGCCAGGACTCTGGACTCAGGACTCAGGACTCAGGACTCTGGACTCTGGACTCTGGACTCAGGACTCAGGACCAGGACTCTGGACTCAGGACTCAGGACTCAGGACTCAGGACTCAGGACCAGGACTCAGGACTCAGGACTCAGGACTAAGGACTCAGGACTCTGGACTCTGGACTCAGGACTCAGGACTCAGGACCAGGACCAGGACTCAGGACTCAGGACTCAGGACTCAGGACTCTGGACTCAGGACTGATTCCAGGTCCTCAGAGTAACCCTGTGGTTCTGGTCCAGACTCTAACCCTCTGGTTCTGGTCTTTAACCCTGTGGTTCTGGTCTCTAACCCTGTGGTTCTGGTCTTTAACCCTGTGGTTCTGGTCTCTAACCCTGTGGATCCCTGTGGTTCTGGTCTTTAACCCTGTGGTTCTGGTCTCTAACCCTGTGGTTCTGGTCTTTAACCCTGTGGTTCTGGTCTTCAACCCTGTAGATCCCTGTGGTTCTGGTCTTTAACCCTGTGGATCCCTGTGGTTCTGGTCTGTGGTTCTGGTCTCTAACCCTGTGGATCCCTGTGGTTCTGGTCTTTAACCCTGTGGATCCCTGTGATTCTGGTCTGTGGTTCTGGTCTTTAACCCTGTGGTTCTGGTCTCTAACCCTGTGGTTCTGGTCTTTAACCCTGTGGATCCCTGTGGTTCTGGTCTGTGGTTCTGGTCTTTAACCCTTTGGTTCTGGTCTCTAACCCTGTGGTTCTGGTCTCTAACCCTGTAGTTCTGGTCTTTAACCCTGTGGTTCGGGTCTGTGGTTCTGGTCTCTAACCCTGTGGTTCTGGTCTTTAACCCTGTAGTTCTGGTCTTTAACCCTGTGGTTCGGGTCTGTGGTTCTGGTCTCTAACCCTGTGGTTCTGGTCTTTAACCCTGTAGTTCTGGTCTTTAACCCTGTGGTTCGGGTCTGTGGTTCTGGTCTTTAACCCTGTGGTTCTGGTCTCTAACCCTGTGGTTCTGGTCTCTAACCCTGTGGTTCTGGTCTTTAACCCTGTAGTTCTGGTCTTTAACCCTGTGGTTCGGGTCTCTAACCCTGTGGTTCTGGTCCAGACTTCAACAGGGACAGCTTCATCTGTAAGGAGGACCTGCAGAAGACCCTGACCAAGCTGACTAAAGGGGACCTGAGCCCCGAGGAGGTCTCTCTGGTCTGTGATAAGTCTCTGGAGGAGGCGGACCTGGACGGGGACCACAAGCTGTCCTTCTCTGACTTCGAGAACATGGTATCCAAGGCCCCGGACTTCCTGAGGTACGGACCTTCATTCTACTGGACCCCTGGTTCTGGACCCCTGGTTCTGGACCGGGTCTAGATAAAAAGAAAAAAGTCAGAATTTTGCAATTTTTATTAAAAAGTCAAGATGTTGAGATTTTAAAGGTCCCCTGTTATCCTGTTTCTCGTCAATATATCCCAGGTCTCAGATATATACAGAGCCTGTCTCTGATTGGCTGAAACACCAAACAGACAAATACACAAGCCAAAACATCGTGATGACATCATCAAGTGGCAAACATCTGATCAGCTCATTTTCAGACAGGTTTTTATAGAAAAGGATCAGGACAAAAAGAGAGAGAATCTTTGTTCCTGAAACTTTCACAGTCTCTTTCCATAGAGGGGACACGTGGTGATGTAGAAGAGACGTGTGTCCCCTCTGTGTGAAGAGAGAGTCTCTTTACACAGAGGGGACACATGTTGATGTAGAAGAGACATGTGTCCCCTCTGTGTGAAGAGAGAGTCTCTTTACACAGAGGGGACACGTGGTGATGTAGAAGAGACATGTGTCCCCTCTGTGTGAAGAGAGAGTCTCTTTACACAGAGGGGACACATGTTGATGTAGAAGAGACATGTCCGAATGTTGAGAGTGATCTAGTTCTAACTTCTGTTTCTGTTCTGCAGTAACTTCCACATCCGGATATGACCCTGCAGAGAGGCTTTAGAGGACGGACGTCTCACTCGGACCTGTTTCCTGTCTCCATGAAGCACAGACCAATCAGAGGGCGTCCTTCTCCTGATGTCTCAGTTCTTCCTGTTAGCACTAGCATCATGCTTTTTCGTTTTTTCATTATTATTTTCAGAAATAAGTAAATTCTTTGAGATTTTTGAATTTTTTTGAGAAAAAGTCCAAAGTTTGAGATTATTAGAAAAATTCAGAATTTGATAAAAAAAAGTCTTTTTTTCACATTCAAGTTAAACTGAAGATTTTGTCATTTTGAGAAAATAATCTGAATTTTTAGATTTTGAGAGAAAAGTCAAATTGTGGAGATTTTGGAAAAAGTCAGAATTATGAGGTTTTCTCAAAAAGTCAATATTTTGAGGTCATGTGGACACTTTATAATAACTCTCACTGACAGAAGACAAAGGTCCACAGAGCTGACATTTAGAGACAACCAGAGACCAGCTAACCTGTCAGGGTATTTATCTGTAAATCTAGCTAACGTTGGCTATCTACCTAGTTAGCTACCCATCTAAAAAGCTATCAAGTTGTTGTCTCTCGAATGTAAATCTGAGTTATTATTTACCCCCCATGGTTAGCCTTAGAGTGCGGCCCTGTGGCTTCGCTCAGTGAGAGCCCTGTGGCTCCGCTCAGTGAGAGTCCTGTGGCTTCGCTCAGTGAGAGTCCTGTGGCTCCGCTCAGTGAGAGTCCTGTGGCTTCGCTCAGTGAGAGTCCTGTGGCTCCGCTCAGTGAGAGTCCTGTGGCTCCGCTCAGTGAGAGCCCTGTGGCTCCGCTCAGTGAGAGCCCTGTGGCTTCGCTCAGTGAGAGCCCTGTGGCTTCGCTCAGTGAGAGCCCTGTGGCTTCGCTCAGTGAGAGTCCTGTGTCATGTGGCTCCGCTCAGTGAGAGCCCTGTGGCTCCGCTCAGTGAGAGTCCTGTGTCCTGTGGCTCCGCTCAGTGAGAGTCCTGTGGCTCCGCTCAGTGAGAGTCCTGTGTCCTGTGGCTCCGCTCAGTGAGAGTCCTGTGGCTTCGCTCAGTGAGAGTCCTGTGGCTCCGCTCAGTGAGAGCCCTGTGGCTTCGCTCAGTGAGAGTCCGCTCAGTGAGAGTCCGCTCAGTGAGAGCCCTGTGGCTCCGCTCAGTGAGAGTCCGCTCAGTGAGAGCCCTGTGGCTCCGCTCAGTGAGAGTCCGCTCAGTGAGAGTCCTGTGGCTTCGCTCAGTGAGAGTCCGCTCAGTGAGAGTCCTGTGGCTACGCTCAGTGAGAGCCCTGTGGCTCCGCTCAGTGAGAGTCCTGTGGCTTCGCTCAGTGAGAGTCCTGTGGCTCCGCTCAGTGAGAGTCCTGTGGCTTCGCTCAGTGAGAGTCCTGTGGCTTCGCTCAGTGAGAGTCCTGTGGCTTCGCTCAGTGAGAGTCCTGTGGCTCCGCTCAGTGAGAGTCCGCTCAGTGAGAGTCCTGTGGCTTCGCTCAGTGAGAGTCCTGTGGCTTCGCTCAGTGAGAGTCCTGTGGCTCCGCTCAGTGAGAGTCCGCTCAGTGAGAGTCCGCTCAGTGAGAGTCCGCTCAGTGAGAGTCCTCTCAGTGAGAGTCATTATATAAACATTGTTGTTTTGGATAAATCACATATTGGTTATAATCTAATAACAACAGTTGGCACGAGAGCTGGCTAAAGGGTGACTACTATGCTAACTGATAGCTGTTATAGCACGAAGAACTAAGACATTATAGGGGACTGATGAAGCTCCACAGAGCCGGGGGACATCAGGTGAACAGAGCATGAGACGTCCTCTCTAAAGACAGACCGTCCGGAGACGTCCTATCTAAAGACAGACCGTCCGGAGACGTCCTATCTAAAGACAGACCGTCCGGAGACGTCCGCTCTGAAGACAGACCGTCCGGAGACGTCCTATCTAAAGACAGACCGTCCGGAGACGTCCTCTCTAAAGACAGACCGTCCGGAGACGTCCGCTCTAAAGACAGACCGTCCGGAGACGTCCTCTCTAAAGACAAACCGTCCGGAGACGTCCTATCGAAAGACAGACCATCCGGAGACGTCCGCTCTAAAGACAGACCGTCCGGAGACGTCCTCTCTAAAGACAAACCGTCCGGAGACGTCCTCTCTGAAGACAGACCGTCCGGAGACGTCCTCTCTAAAGACAGACCGTCCAGAGACGTCCTCTCTAAAGACAGACCGTGCGGAGACGTCCTCTCTAAAGACAAACCGTCCGGAGACGTCCTCTCTAAAGACAGACCGTCCGGAGACGTCCTCTCTAAAGACAAACCGTCCGGAGACATCCTCTCAAAAGGCAAACCGTCCGGAGACGTCCTCTCTAAAGACAAACCATCCGGAGACGTCCTCTCTAAAGACAACCGTCCGGAGACGTCCTCTCTAAAGACAAACCGTCCGGAGACTTCCTCTCTAAAGACAAACCGTCCGGAGACGTCCTCTCTAAAGACAAACCATCCGGAGACGTCCTCTCTAAAGACAAACCGTCCGGAGACGTCCTCTCTAAAGACAAACCGTCCGGAGACTTCCTCTCTAAAGACAAACCGTCTGGAGATGTCCTCTCTAAAGAAAAACCGTCCGGAGACTTCCTCTCTAAAGACAAACCGTCCGGAGACGTCCTCTCTAAAGACAAACCGTCCGGAGACGTCCTCTCTAAAGACAGACCGTCCGGAGACGTCCTCTCTAAAGACAGACCGTCCGGAGACGTCCTCTCTAAAGACAGACCGTCCGGAGACGTCCTCTCTAAAGACAGACCGTCCGGAGACGTCCTCTCTAAAGACAGACCGTCCAGAGGAAGACTCTTTTCTACGTGAGAGCGTCCCCAGACAGACTCGTGCTTTGCAGACTGTCCTCTCCTAAAGCGTCCCCAGACAGACTCGTGCTTTGCAGACTGTCCTTTCCTAAAGCGTCCCCAGACAGACTCGTGCTCTGCAGACTGTCCTCTCCTAAAGCGTCTCCAGACAGACTCGTGCTTTGCAGACTGTCCTCTCCTAAAGCGTCCCCAGACAGACTCGTGTTTTGCAGACTGTCCTCTCCTAAAGCGTCCCCAGACAGACTCGTGCTTTGCAGACTGTCCTCTCCTAAAGCGTCCCCAGACAGACTCGTGCTCTGCAGACTGTCCTCTCCTAAAGCGTCTCCAGACAGACTCGTGCTTTGCAGACTGTCCTCTCCTAAAGCGTCTCCAGAGAGACTCGTGCTCTGCAGACTGTCCTCTCCTAAAGCGTCTCCAGAGAGACTCGTGCTCTGCAGACTGTCCTCTCCTAAAGCGTCTCCAGACAGACTCGTGCTCTGCAGACTGTCCTCTCCTAAAGCGTCTCCAGAGAGACTCGTGCTCTGCAGACTGTCCTCTCCTAAAGCATCTCCAGACAGACTCGTGCTTTGCAGACTGTCCTCTCCTAAAGCGTCCCCAGACAGACTCGTGCTTTGCAGACTGTCCTCTCCTAAAGCGTCCCCAGACAGACTCGTGCTTTGCAGACTGTCCTCTCCTAAAGCGTCCCCAGACAGACTCGTGCTCTGCAGACTGTCCTCTCCTAAAGCGTCTCCAGACAGACTCGTGCTTTGCAGACTGTCCTCTCCTAAAGCGTCTCCAGACAGACTCGTGCTTTGCAGACTGTCCTCTCCTAAAACGTCTCCAGAGAGACTCGTGCTCTGCAGAATGTCCTCTCCTAAAGCGTCTCCAGACAGACTCGTGCTTTGCAGACTGTCCTCTCTTAAAGCGTCTCCAGACAGACTCGTGCTTTGCAGACTGTCCTCTCCTAAAGCGTCCCCAGACAGACTCGTGCTTTGCAGACTGTCCTCTCCTAAAGCGTCCCCAGACAGACTCGTGCTTTGCAGACTGTCCTCTCCTAAAGCGTCTCCAGACAGACTCGTGCTTTGCAGACTGTCCTCTCCTAAAGCGTCCCCAGACAGACTCGTGCTTTGCAGAATGTCCTCTCCTAAAGCGTCTCCAGACAGACTCGTGCTTTGCAGACTGTCCTCTCCTAAAGCGTCTCCAGACAGACTCGTGCTTTGCAGACTGTCCTCTCCTAAAGCGTCTCCAGACAGACTCGTGCTTTGCAGACTGTCCTCTCCTAAAGCGTCCCAGACAGACTCGTGCTTTGCAGACTGTCCTCTCCTAAAGCGTCTCCAGACAGACTCGTGCTTTGCAGACTGTCCTCTCCTAAAGCGTCCCCAGACAGACTCGTGCTTTGCAGAATGTCCTCTCCTAAAGCGTCTCCAGACAGACTCGTGCTTTGCAGACTGTCCTCTCCTAAAGCGTCTCCAGACAGACTCGTGCTTTGCAGACTGTCCTCTCCTAAAGCGTCCCAGACAGACTCGTGCTTTGCAGACTGTCCTCTCCTAAAGCGTCTCCAGACAGACTCGTGCTTTGCAGACTGTCCTCTCCTAAACGTCCAGAGAGACTCGTGCTGCAGACATGTCCTCTCCTAAAGCGTCTCCAGACAGACTCGTGCTCTGCAGACTGTCCTCTCCTAAAGCGTCCCCAGACAGACTCGTGCTCTGCAGACTGTCCTCTCCTAAAGCGTCCCCAGACAGACTCGTGCTCTGCAGACTGTCCTCTCCTAAAGCGTCTCCAGACAGACTCGTGCTTTGCAGACTGTCCTCTCCTAAAGCGTCCCCAGACAGACTCGTGCTCTGCAGACTGTCCTCTCCTAAAGCGTCCCCAGACAGACTCGTGCTTTGCAGACTGTCCTCTCCTAAAGCGTCCCCAGACAGACTCGTGCTCTGCAGACTGTCCTCTCCTAAAGCACAGTTTAAAGAGCAAACCATGAAGAGCTATGCAAGCTGTGGGTGACGTGCATGATGAGTTTGTGGTTCCTTAGTGTTCGTGATGCGTTCAGGTGCATAATGACAATCATAGATAACTGTAGTTCAGTTGATGGAAGGGCTCTCTCTGTACTAAACCTCTTCCTGCCGGTAGACACATAATAAAAGCCTTTCCTGTTGATGCACCATGCTTCTTGTCCCAGAGAACACTGAGCGTTCCTTTATTACAGGACATGAGACTACAGCCTATTAAGACCCACCTTTAGCTCTGCTAGAGAGGTCTACCTCCTCAAACACCACCACAGTCTTAAAGGACAGGGTCTGTGGGACAATTTCAACCACAAAAGAATCCTTTATAACTCAACAACACACACCATGTGACTAAATGCTTCTGTTTCCTACATGCCTCTCCTCCGATCCTTTCACAAATGGATTCAGCGTCCTCAATAACCTCCAACACTGTCCAAATCTGCAAGCCACTTTGAACTATTGTTACTATAAAGCTAATTAACACAACTTGTGCTAACTGTGTAAATGTCCCAGCATCTGCAGGTTAGCCTCCAGCAGTTTCTATGAGCTGGAGACCCTGCTCTACATTTCTATCATTAAACTCTGTGTTCTCAACATGTCGGGGTCACTAGACTAACTTATTGCACAACAGAGGTGTTATAGTAGGTGTGTGTGGGCGCCATGATGTCTGCCTGCTGCAGGAAGGACTGGAACGCATTCTCTTTGTATATCTGTATATATTTCTGACCTCTGTGTTCCTGCAGGACTACATTCAAAGATTCAAAGACTCAAAGGTGTCATCGTCTCATGCTCAGCAGCTGCAGTGTAGAAATGGCAATGAAATTCTTCTGACCTGAGCTCCTCCAACGATGCAACATGTATAATAACATACACAAATAAAAATAAATAATAGTGCAAGAAGTCTATATACATGTAAATAGAATATGATGTGTACAAGAACAGAATATTAAATAAAATAACGTACATTAAGATGTAAATACGGTTTATTGCGGTGATAACTATTTATATAAATAAGTAGATTGCGAGATACAGATAGCATAATACTTTATTGTCAGATCGAGTTTGAAATGTGCATCACAGCAGCTCCATTTACATTTAGACAACAAAACAAACATTTAACAAAACGTCCCGACAGGTTTACCCTCTGATAGCGGAGGAGACAAAGGTCTCAGGTTTCAGTCTGCAGTCCTGCTGCAGCAGAGAAACCTTCAGGACATTCATCCTGATTTATCCTGATGGCTCTGAGCAGCAGAGCATGGACGTTTTCTAAGAACAGAGACAGAGGCACCGAGTCCTGTAGAAGCTGCACAAAACCTCCATCTGCTGGATCACAGAGGAAGCTGTCTGCTGGATCAGAGAGGAAGCTGTCTGCTGGATCAGAGAGGAAGCTGTCTGCTGGATCACAGAGGAAGCTGTCTGCTGGATCACAGAGGAAGCTGTCTGCTGGATCACAGAGGAAGCTGTCTGCTGGATCAGAGAGGAAGCTGTCTGCTGGATCACAGAGGAAGCTGTCTGCTGGATCACAGAGGAAGCTGTCTGCTGGATCAGAGAGGAAGCTGTCTGCTGGATCAGCAGGAGAGGACTCTTTAAAGTAGAGACACTACATACTGATATACACCTGAACATCAGCAATAGATGACTCTTTAAAGTAGAGACACTACATACTGATATACACCTGAACATCAGCAGGAGAGGACTCTTTAAAGTAGAGACACTACATACTGATATACACCTGAACATCAGCAGGAGAGGACTCTTTAAAGTAGAGACACTACATACTGATATACACCTGAACATCAGCAGGAGAGGACTCTTTAAAGTAGAGACACTACATACTGATATATACCTGAACATCAGCAGGAGAGGACTCTTTAAAGTAGAGACACTACATACTGATATACACCTGAACATCAGCAGGAGAGGACTCTTTAAAGAAGAGACACTACATACTGATATACACCTGAACATCAGCAGGAGAGGACTCTTTAAAGTAGAGACACTACATACTGATATACACCTGAACATCAGCAGGAGAGGACTCTTTAAAGAAGAGACACTACATACTGATATACACCTGAACATCAGCAGGAGAGGACTCTTTAAAGTAGAGACACTACATACTGATATACACCTGAACATCAGCAAGAGAGGACTCTTTAAAGTAGAGACACTACATACTGATATACACCTGAACATCAGCAGGAGACGACTCTTTAAAGTAGAGATGCTACATACTGATATACACCTGAACATCAGCAGGAGAGGACTCTTTAAAGTAGAGTAGACGTTAAATAACTTTCACATCAACATCTAAAGTGAAAATGTCAGAAATCTCTTTTAGTTCCTCTTTGTTTCCCTCAGGACTGTTGGAATGATTTTCCTCAGAAACATGGCGTCCTGTTTCAGCCGATCATCTGATTACTGACGCTCTGCAGCGTCCTGATCACACACACACACACACACACACACACACACACACACACACACACACACACACACACACACACACACACACACACACACTGGTCTGCTGGTTGACGTGTGATGAAGACGCTGCTGTGATGGCACAGGAAGTTGTTTGTCGGACTGAAACACGAAATCACTAAGATCTCTACTTCAGATTCTCCTCCTCCTTCTCCCCCTTCTCCTCCTCGTTGTTGTTGTTGTTGATCCTCAGGTGGATGCCGCTCTCCTTCCTCAGAGCGCGTGGAAGCAGCGTTTTCTTCACAAAGAGTTTCTGCAGGAAGCGGCTGCTCAGGTTTTCTGGAAGATAGCTGCTGATGAAGTACATGAGGCCGACTCCTGGCCCAGCGAAGTAGCGTGGTCTCGGCCGGGGGGCGAGCAGCGCGCGGACGATGGTCTCGATCACTGGGCGGAGGTCAGGGTCCGCTCGGGAGGCGTGAGATTTAAAAAGATCCTTCGTCTCCGTCACGTAATCCTCTCCGTAATCCTGCAGCAGCGCGGGGGGAAGATCCTGCAGGAGGCGCTGGTGCTGCTGCTCCCAGTACTCAGAGTTACTGGACTGCCCTGAACACAACACACACACACACACACACACACACACACACACACACACACACACACACACACACACACACACTATGAAGGTAGATATGGTGCAAAATGCGAGAGCGTGTAAAACCTGATGTGAGCACTTGCAGAAAAGAACTCTGAGCTTGTGTGCATACATTTACACTTGTATCAAATATCCACGTATCTGTGAACCACATTTGAAGTCACAGAAGAAGAAAACAAGTTTTGTAGCTTGTAGAAAAAAAATGAACTTAGTGATGAAATGTTCACTTGCAGAAAAATATATATTTTTAAAATATATTTTCCTTTACAACTGCAACTTGGTTATTACAACCTCTCAAATCAGTCATTACAACTCCAGGAAACGGAACTAACAGTTTATGGAGAGTAGCCTACGGCAAATAAAAGTTGAAACAAGCAGTAGCTCTGAGCAAAGTGACTACAACGCAACCACACACTTGTAAAAAAAACACACTTTATAAAGTCAGGCAACACTAACCAGTAACCAGGCTTCGTGCGATTCTGTTTATTTGATCATTGTGGAGAGAGGCCGACGTGTTGTTTTGTATTATAGCAGCTATCAGATGGAATCAATACATGGGCTGCACAGGTTGTCATGTCCGACTATCACAAGTAGAATCATAATGAAAAATGTGCCTGTAGAAAACGGCTTATGCCACAAGTTATAGCAACAAGCTACAAGTAGCCTAGTCAAGATAGTCAGATTCGATAGGCAGATTCCTGGATGTATGCTGCCACAGAGCAGATTCCTGGATGTATACTGCCACAGAGCAGATTCCTGGATGTATACTGCCACAGAGCAGATTCCTGGATGTATGCTGCCACAGAGCAGATTCCTGGATGTATGCTGCCACAGAGCAGATTCCTGGATGTATACTGCCACAGAGCAGATTCCTGGATGTATGCTGCCACAGAGCAGATTCCTGGATGTATACTGCCACAGAGCAGATTCCTGGATGTATACTGCCACAGAGCAGATTCCTGGATGTATACTGCCACAGAGCAGATTCCTGGATGTATACTGCCACAGAGCAGATTCCTGGATGCATACTGCCACAGAGCAGATTCCTGGATGTATACTGCCACAGAGCAGATTCCTGGATGTATACTGCCACAGAGCAGATTCCTGGATGTATACTGCCACAGAGCAGATTCCTGGATGTATACTGCCACAGAGCAGATTCCTGGATGTATACTGCAACAGAGCAGATTCCTGGATGTATGCTGCCACAGAGCAGATTCCTGGATGTATACTGCCACAGAGCAGATTCCTGGATGTATGCTGCCACAGAGCAGATTCCTGGATGTATACTGCCACAGAGCAGATTCCTGGATGTATACTGCCACAGAGCAGATTCCTGGATGTATACTGCCACAGAGCAGATTCCTGGATGTATACTGCCACAGAGCAGATTCCTGGATGTATACTGCCACAGAGCAGATTCCTGGATGTATGCTGCCACAGAGCAGATTCCTGGAGTTGTAATGACTGATTTGAGAGGTTGTAATAACCAAGTTGCAGTTGTAATGGAAAATATATTTTAAAAATATATATTTTTCTGCAAGTGAACATTTCATCACTAAGTTCATTTTTTTTCTACAAGCTACAAAACTTTTTTTCTTCTTCTGTGACTTCAAATGTGGTTCACAGATACGTGGATATTTGATACAAGTGTAAATGTATGCACACAAGCTCAGAGTTCTTTTCTGCTGGTGCTCACATCAGGTTTTACACGCTCTCGCATTTTGCACCATATCTACCTTCATACACACACACACACACACACACACACACACACACACACACACACACACACACACACACACACACACACACACACACACACACACACACACTTATAATGCTTCCTATCCCCTGGATTATTGGGGAAGGAAACACAAGCTTCAGTTAAAGATCTGTTTCATTCAATATTATTAATAACTGTTTTTACAAATATGATTATTGATTGCATAGAGACGTTTATATTAACACAAATACTTTGAAAATTAAATGAAACCTTTTTATAATTATTGTATTAATCATTTTTTTAAAGATAAAACAAAAAGCGCCTGTTCTGTATTATTTTATTATATTTTTTATTATTATACATATTATATTTGTATTAGTTTTTTAATATAATTACATTTGATTTATTTTATTATATTTTTAATGACATATATTTTATTATATTTTATTATAATTTTTATATAGTTCTTAATGGGTTTATTATATTTTAATGTAATTTTTATTATATTCGTATTATATATTTATACAGACTCTTGTACCGACAGATGGCGCGAGAGGACCGGAAACCGCACAGCTGTGTAACACTGACACCTGGTGGCGGAAAGAGAGAATGACAGCTGACAAATAAAATATTACTTTATTTATTATATTCATATTTCATTGTTATTTTAAAAATCTTGACACAGAAATAAAGAGCTAACACATAATACAAAAAAAAATACTGAAACACTCAGAATTGAAATAAATAGCTGTTTTTAGTATTGTTTCTTTGCTTAAAGTATAAAAATGAAATGTGATGTACAGAGATAAAGTCTAAGGATGTGTTTCGGTGACTACATGCTTGTATAACACCATATAACTTCACAATTGTACAAGTTGATACGTCTTTAAAGTCTATATATAGTGAACATCCGGCTGATACTGATCACGTGGTTCTATGGTGTAATGGTTAGCACTCTGGACTCTGAATCCAGCGATCCGAGTTCAAATCTCGGTAGGACCTGACTTTTTTTTTTTTAGATACACATTTAAACCGGCGAACCAGAAGTAAATAGAGTCTTCTCGCTCTTCAAAAGAAAAGCTAGAGTCACTCCACTGCTCTATGTTTGACATACTGCGGTTACACAGCGTTCACAATAAGAGCCCACAGAAACCCCTATTAGATTACCCTATGCATCAATGCAATGTACACAATATCTGGTTTTTATTACTACACATATTTTATTAAATATTTTTTATTATAAACCCAATTATATTTAAATGTAAATACTGCTATATTTGACTTTAATTTTAAATATTTTTTTATGTTGTTATAGTTTTCTTAAAATAGTTCTCTATTTGTGTTTTTAATGTTTGTTTTACTTTTATGTATGCACCACGACACCAAGTCAAATTCCCCGTACGAGTCGACCCACCTGGAGATAAACCTGATTCTGATTCTAATTCTGAAACGACATAAACTTGTAAAAAACAATAACTAAACACAAGACAACATAAAGTGTATTTATACAATAATACATTTAAAAAAAAGTTAACATTATTCAATTTCCATTTTTTTTCGATTGACTTGACAATGTGTTACAGCGCGGCTCATCGGCCGCTCGTAATACATCCCGTTTCTGTGTCCGTATGAGGTGGGCGGTCCTAACCTCAGTCTGAAGCTCAAAGAAAATCATCTCCTCACACTTGGTGCTGTCACGACCCTCATAGCACCTGTTTAAGGTAGAACGGCTTTCTTTTGGAACTGTATTCATTTGATTCAAAGCCCTCTGTTCTCGAGGAGTGAAACCATATCTTCTCATTTTGCCGATCAGTTTCCTCTCTCTTTTTCCTCCTGGTTATTTTACATCTTGTTACTTCCCTCTGTACCCCTACTTTAGGAGGGAACGTAACGTGTGTGTGTGTGTGTGTGGTGTGTGTGTGTGTATGTGTGAGTGTGTGTGTGTGTGCATGTGTGTGTGGTGTGTGTGCATGTGTGTGTGGTGTGTGTGGTGTGTGTGTGTGTGGTGTGTGAGTGTGTGCGTGTGTGGGTGTGTGTGTGAGTGTGTGTGTGTGTGTGGTGTGTGTGTGTGAGTGCGTGTGTGTGGTGTGTGTGTGTGAGTGTGTGTGTGAGTGTGTGTGTGTGGTGTGTGTGTGTGTGTGGTGCGTGTGAGTGTGTGTGTGTGGTGTGTATTTGTGTCGTGTGTGTGAGTGTGTGTGTGTGAGTGTGTGTGTGCATGTGTGTGTGTGGTGTGTGTGTGTTAGTGTGTGTTTGTGTGTTAGTGTGTGTGTGTGTGTAGGTGTGTGTGAGTGTGTGTTTGTGGTGTGTGTGTGTGTCGTGTGTGTGAGTGTGTGTGTGTGTGAGTGTGTGTGTGTGCATGTGTGTGTGTGGTGTGTGTGTGTGTGTGTGGTGTGTGTGTGTTAGTGTGTGTGTGTGTTTGTGTGTTAGTGTGTGTGTGTGTGTGTAGGTGTGTGTGAGTGTGTGTGTGTGTGGTGTGTGTGTGTGTGTGTGTGTTAGTGTGTGTGTGTGTGTGTAGGTGTGTGTGAGTGTGTGTGTGTGTGGTGTGTGTGTGTGTGTAGGTGTGTGTGATGGCTTCAGCAGAGGCTCTGCAGGACGTGAAGGAATGAAGAATCCTCGGAGACTTCATGAATTCCCTCATCCCTCATCCCTCATCCCTTCATCCCTTCATCCCTTCATGCCTCATCCTTCATCCCTTCATCCCTTCATCCCTCATCCCTCATCCCTTCATCCCTTCATCCCTTCATCCCTTCATCCCTCATCCTTCATCCCTTCATCCCTTCATCCCTCATCCCTCATCCCTTCATCCCTTCATCCCTCATCCTTCATCCCTTCATCCCTTCATCCCTCATCCCTCATCCCTCATCCCTCATCCCTTCATCCCTTCATCCCTCATCCTTCATCCCTTCATCCCTTCATCCCTTCATCCCTTCATCCCTCATCCCTCATCTCTTCATCCCTTCATCCCTTCATCCCTCATCCCTCATCCCTTCATCCCTTCATCCCTCATCCCTTCATCCCTTCATCCCTTCATCCCTCATCCCTCACCTTCATCCCTTCATCCCTCATCCTTCATCCCTTCATCCCTTCATCTCATCCCTCATCCCTTCATCCCTCATCCCTTCATCCCTTCATCCCTCATCCTTCATCCTTCATCCCTTCATTCCTCATCCCTCATCCCTCATCCCTTCATCCCTTCATCCCTTCATCCCTCATCCCTCATCCCTTCATCCCTTCATCCCTCATCCTTCATCCCTTCATCCCTTCATTCCTCATCCCTCATCCCTTCATCCCTCATCCCTTCATCCCTCATCCCTTCATCCCTTCATCCCTCATCCTTCATCCCTTCATCCCTTCATTCCTCATCCCTCATCCCTCATCCATTCATCCCTTCATCCCTTCATCCCTCATCCCTTCATCTCTCATCCCTTCATCCCTCATCCCATCATCCCTTCATCCCTTCATCCCTTCATCCCTCATCCCTTCATCCCTCATCCCTTCATCCCTTCATCCCTCATCCCTTCATCCCTCATCCCTTCATCCCTCATCCCTTCATCCCTTCATCCCTCATCCCTTCATCTCTCATCCCTTCATCCCTTCAACCCTCATCCTTCATCTCTTCATCCCTTCATTTTTCATCCCTTCATCCCTTCATCCCTCATCCTTCATCCCTCATCCCTTCATCCATCATCCCTTCATCCCTTCATCCCTTCATCCCTCATCCCTTCATTTCTCATCCCTTCATCCCTTCATCCCTTCATCCCATCATCCCTTCATCCCTCATCCCTTCATCCCTTCATCCCTCATCCCTTCATCCCTTCATCCCTTCATCCCTTCATCCCTTAATTTCTCATCCCTTCATCCCTTCATCCCTCATCCCTTCATCCCTTCATCCTTCATCCCTTCATCCCTTCATCCCTTCATCCCTTCATCCTTCATCCCTTCATCCCTTCATCCCTCATCCCTTCATCCCTTCATCCCTTCATCCCTCATCCCTTCATCCCTTCATCCTTTATCCCTTCACCCCTTCATCCCTTCATCCCTCATCCCTTCATCCCTTCATCCCTCATCCCTTCATCCCTCATCCCTTCATTACTCATCCCTTCATCCCTCATCCCTTCATCCCTTCATCCCCTCATCCCTCATCCTTCATCCCTTCATCCCCTCATCCCTTCATCCCTTCATCCTTCATCCCTCATCCTTCATCCCTCATCCCCTCATCCCCTATCCCTTCATCCCTTCATCCCTCATCCTTCATCCCTTCATCCCTCATCCTTCATCCCTCATCCTTCATCCCTTCATCCCTCATCCCTTCATCCCTTCATCCCTTCATCCCTTCATCCCTTCATCCCTTCCTTCATCCCTTCATCCCTCATCCTTCATCCCTTCATCCCTCATCCCTTCATCCCTCATCCCTTCATCCCTTCATCCCTTCATCCCTCATCCTTCATCCCTTCATCCCTTCACCCTCATCCCTTCATCCCTCATCCCTTCCTCCCTTCATCCCTTCATCCCTCATCCTTCATCCCTTCATCCTTCATCCCTCATCTTTCATCCCTTCATCCCTCATCCCTCATCCCTTCATCCCTTTTACATTACATTGCATTTAGCTGACGCTTTTATCCAAAGCGACTTACAATAAGTGCATTCGACCAACAAGATACAAACTTGAAGAAAACAGAATCATAGAAGAACATCAGGTTTCATAGAGCCAAAACATTTCAAGTGCTACTCAACTAGCTTTAGATAAGCCAGTCCTTTATTAGTATCTAAGTGCTTTGTTAGCAATTCTATCGCTCGAAGTGGAGTCGAAAGAGATGAGTTTTCAGTCTGCGCCGGAAGATGTGTAAGCTTTCTGCTGTCCTGATCAATGGGGAGCTCATTCCACCATTTTGGAGCCAGGATAGCAAACCGACGTGTTTTTGCTGATGGGAACTTGGGTCCCCCTCGCAGTGCTGGTGCAGCGAGCCGTTTGGCCGATGCAGAGCGGAGTGCACGTGCTGGGGTGTACAGTTTAACCATGTCCTGGATGTAGGAAGGGCTAGATCCATTCACAGCATGGTACGCAAGTACCAGTGTCTTGAAGTGGATTCTAGCAGTTACTGGAAGCCAGTGAAGGAGCGGAGGAGCGGTGTGGGAAATTTGGAAGGTTGAAGACCAGACGAGCCGCTGCATTCTGGATGAGCTGCAGAGGTCGGATGGCACATGCAGGTAGACCAGCCAGGAGGGAGTTGCAGTAGTCTAGGCGTGAGACGACGAGAGCCTGGCCAGAACCTGCGTCGCTTTCTGGGTCAGGAGGGGACGTATCCTCCTGATGTTGTACAGAGTGTATCTGCAGCAGCGGGTTGTAGCAGCGATGTTTGCAGTGAAGGACAGGTTGTTATCTAGGGTCACACCCAGATTCCTTGCAGTCTGAGTCGGGGAAACAACAGAGGTGCCGATGTTGATTGTTAGGTCAAGAGGGGGACAATCTTTTCCCGGAAGGAAAAGCAGTTCAGTGTCAAGGTTGAGCTTGAGGTGGTGAGCAGACATCCACTGAGAGATGTCAGCTAGACAAGCAGAGATGCGTGCGACGACCTGGGTCTCTGAGCAGGAAAAAGGACAGAATTAATTGGGTGTCGTCAGCGTAGCAGTGGTATGAAAGACCATGCGGGCTAATGACTGATCCGAGCGAGTTTGTGTACAGAGAGAAGAGGAGGGGACCAAGAACAGAGCCCTGAGGGACCCCTGTAGTTAATTGACAAGGGTCGGACTCTGACCCTCTCCAAGTTACCCTGTAGGTGCGGTCTTTGAGGTATGAGGTGAGGAGGGAAAGTGCAGAGCCTGAAACTCCAAGTTCTTGGAGAGTGTGAAGGAGGATCTGATGGTTCACCGTGTCGAATGCAGCAGACAGGTCCAAAAGGATGATGACAGAGGAGAGGGAGGCTGCTTTAGCCGTGTGCAGTTCCTCAGAGACAGCGAGGAGGGCAGTTTCTGTTGAGTGACCTGCCTTGAAACCAGACTGGTGCGGATCCAGTCTGGTCCAAGATGGAAAATAGTTTTTGGGATTGGAATAGGAAGATTGGATCTTATCTTGAAAGAAAGTGCTTTTTGCCTGAGAGATCGAAGCAGAGAAAGAGGAGAGGAGAGCCTGATAGGTTAGGAGGTCGTCATGGTGTTTGGATTTCCACCATTTCCACTCTGCTGCCCTAAGGATGGTTCTATTAGCACGCAGTGCGTCATTTAGCCAGGGAGCAGGAGGGGACTGACGAGCCTGCCGAGATGTGAGAGGACAGAGAGAGTCCAGAGAGGATGACAGAGTAGAGAGGAGAGTTTCTGCAGCAGAGTTTGGAGGTAGGAGTTGGAACGAGTCAGAGGAAGAGAGGGCCGAGAGCACCGATGAGGCAAAGGTAGAGGGGGAGAGGGAACGAAGGTTACAGCGGACAGGTGCAGGATGAGAAGAGATTAGTTTGTTATATTTGGAAAGGGGTAGAGAGAATGAAATGAAAAAGTGATCGGAGGTGTGAAGTGGGTTTACAGAGAGGTTAGAGGTAGTGCAGTTCCTTGAGAATATGAGATCAAGGACATTGCCAGCTTTATGAATTGGTGGGGATGGAGACAGTGAGAAAGCAAAGGTGGTTAAAAGAGATGTTTGTTCAGATATCTTCCCTGTCTGGAGGTTGAAGTCTCCGAGAAGTACAGCGGGAGGGCCAGTTTCAGGGATGTGTGAGAGGAGATTATCTAATTCCTCCAAGAAGTCCCCCAAGGCGCCTGGTGGACGGTAGAGAACAACAATGGTTAATTGTATAGGATGGGTTACTGTGACGGCATGGAATTTAAAGGTGGAAGGAGTGAAGCTAGGTAGCTTGAAGAGGGAAAAGCTCCATTTGGGAGAGAGCAGGAGACCTGTGCCACCTCCTCTGCCAGTGGGTCTGGGTGTGTGGGAGAAGGAATATGCTGTGGAGAGCATATCCCTTCATCCCTTCATCCCCTCATCCCTCATCCCTTCATCCCTCATCCCTTCATCCTCTGCCTGTCTCCATTCATATTTAACTTGCGTGTATTTGAACATGTCTAAATCCTAGGAATGGTCTGGGTGCAATCAGCCGGACACGGCCCCCCCCACTCTTTATGTGACATGTTGTCTTGATGTTTGTCTGCTGATGTTACACATGGAGCCGCTGTGAGTCACATTTCAGACGTGATCTATGGTATGGTGTCTCTGAGTCTCCCTCCACGTGGAGCAGAACATCTCATCACGCCTCCACATCAATTCATTGTTACTTCTTGCAGTAAACTTACAAGCATCTCACTGTTGTGGCGTGGTTCCTGCTGATGAAGAGACAGTTCTAAGAACTCCAGATGGGAACCAGTTCCTGGAGGTTACTGGCAGCATGGGGAACATAATGACGCTCTGGGGTCTCATCCTCTACTCCAAGTGTGATGGACAGCCCTTCAGCCTGAGGTTGCAGTGGAATAGTCCAGAAATCAGCTCCTCTCGTCTCCTCCTCCCGTCTCCTCCTCTCCTCTGTGTGAAAGGTCACGGGGTTAAGGAATAGTGGATAGGAGAATTCAAAAGGACTTAGGAGAAGAGACTGCTTTGAGAATCCGAATGCACTTTCACTATCCGACGCGTTTATGATGCGCCAGCAGACGTCATGAATGTGCGTCTGCTGCTGTGGGGAAACTATGGAAACTACAGTTCTCTACACAGCGGACTACAACATGGATGTAGAATAAGAACGAGGGACTCCTGTAAACTCATCTAGAGACTCTGCTCCGTGCTCTGATGCTGTTGCTTTAGGCTTTATGAACGTGGACAACAGAGAAACAGATTCTTCAGGACAAAAGCTGGAATTGAAATAAAAAAGGAAAGTGAAACTTATGCTCGTCACCTTCTCCCTCCGGTCCACATTAATACAGATGATCCCAATACGTATGATTGGATGAAAAGATCTTAAAATCAATACAAATGTATTTATTATCAACGTTAGTCCTTAACATCTATCACTGTGTGTATCACCATTCAGACATCTTTGAAAAGTTGAACAAACCCCACAGCTCAGTAAAGACTGAGAGAGGTTGACTTTATTTGATCATTTCAGTAAAAACTAACGTTCATATTTCTCTTTTTGATTATTATGGTGTTTAAAGCTCTTTGGGAAGTGACCACAGACTGACTGCTGCAGGTCACCTGAGGACAAGAGGAGGAACTCTGTGACTCCGCTCTGCAGCCAGCTGGTTTCCACAGAGATCCAAACAATGTGAGTTATTTCCATCCTCCTGCTGTTCTCCGGGGGTCCGGGTCACGCTCTGCTCTCCGGGGAACGTTCGGTGGACAGAAAGCAGCCGGACTTCCCCAAATCGCTGCCAGAACAAACCCTGAACACACTCTCTCTAAGACTGCAGCGTCCAATCAGAGGAGAGCTGGAGAGGGAGCACTGCAGAGCAACTGAGGACACACACACACACACACACACACACACACACACACACACACACACACACACACACACACACACACACACACACACGCACGCACACACACACCACACACACACACACACACACACACACACACACACACACACACACACACACACACACTACGTCACTTTGTTACACACAATACAATAAGCCCCGCCTACACTCTACTTTGTGACGTATCTGACAGGAAGTTGTAGTACCTCCGTTTGACCACTAAGATAATTTAATGCTGGTGTCCTGCTGAGTGACTTCTTCTGTGGTGTTCTGCTGGAGGACGTGTGAAGAATAAACAGCCTTAATATAAACTCGGCAGGCTCGTCAGTCCCCTCCTGCTCCCTGGCTAAATGACGCACTGCGTGCTAATAGAACCATCCTTCGGGCAGCAGAGCGGAAACGGTGGAAATCCAAACACCATGACGACCTCCTAACCTATCAGGCTCTCCTCTCCTCTTTCTCTGCTTCGATCTCTCAGGCAAGAAGCACTTTCTTTCAAGATAAGATCCATTCTTCCAATCCCAAAAACTATTCTCTATCTTCTCCACCCTCCTCAAACCCCCCAAAGCCCCTCCCCCTCCTCCCTTCTGTCAAGCGACTTTGTTAACTACTTTGAAAAAAAGGTTGATGATATTCAGGATTGTGACATCCTCGTGGATTCATCTTCTTATTACAGACACATGCATTTCCAAACATTTGGTCTGCCTACGCTGTAAAATGTATTATCTCTTCGATTTACACACGGCATCTATAGCACGTCTGTCCGTCCTGGGAGAGGGATCCCTCCTCTGTTGCTCTCCCTGAGGTTTCTCCCATGTTCCCCTTTAAACTGTGGGGTTTTTCCCTTTTTGGAAGTTTCTCCTTGTACGATGTGAGGGTCTAAGGACAGAGGGGGTCGTATTGTCTACTGATATTCTGTACAAACTGTGAAGTCCACTGAGACAAATGTAACATTTGTGATATTGGGCTATATAAATAAACATTGATTGATTGATTGATTCGCTCTTCTTTTTCTGACTCACCTTTACTCACCGCTGGGTCACCAGACCCACCGTTCACCCACACACCTAACCCTAACCCTAACCCTAACCCTAACCATAACTATCATCCTTTTGGACCTGTCTGCTGCATTCGACACGGTGAATCATCAGATCCTCCTTCGCACTCTCCAAGAACTTGGAGTTTCAGGCTCTGCACTTTCCCTCCTCACCTCATACCTCAAAGACCGCACCTACAGGGTAACTTGGAGAGGGTCCAAGTCCGACCCTTGTCAATTAACTACAGGGGTCCCTCAGGGCTCTGTTCTTGGTCCCCTCCTCTTCTCCTTGTACACAAACTTGCTTGGATCAGTCATTAGCCCGCATGGTTTTTCATACCACTGCTACGCTCACGACACCCAATTCATTCTGTCCTTTTCCCCGCTCAGAGACCCAGGTCGTCGCACGCATCTCTGCTTGTCTAGCTGACATCTCTCAGTGGATGTCTGCTCACCACCTCAAGCTCAACCTTGACAAGACTGAACTGCTTTTCCTTCCGGGAAAAGATTGTCCCACTCTTGACTAACAATCAACATCGGCCCTCTATTGTTTCCCCGACTCAGACTGCAAGGAATCTGGGTGTGACCCTAGATAACAACTGTCCTTCACTGCAAACATCGCTGCTACAACCCGCTGCTGCAGATACACGCTGTACAACATCAGGAGGATACGTCCCCTCCTGACCCAGAAAGCGACGCAGGTTCTGGCCCAGGCTCTCGTCATCTCACGCCTAGACTACTGCAACTCCCTCCTGGCTGGTCTACCTGCATGTGCCATCCGACCTCTGCAGCTCATCCAGAATGCAGCGGCTCGTCTGGTCTTCAACCTTCCAAAATTTCCCACACCACGCCGCTCCTCCGCTCACTTCACTGGCTTCCAGTAACTGCTAGAATCCACTTCAAGACACTGGTACTTGCGTACCATGCTGTGAATGGATCTGGCCCTTCCTACATCCAGGACATGGTTAAACTGTACACCCCAGCACGTGCACTCCGCTCTGCATCGGCCAAACGGCTCGCTGCACCAGCGCTGCGAGGGGGACCCAAGTTCCCATCAGCAAAAACACGTGGGTTTGCTATCCTGGCTCCAAAATGGTGGAATGAGCTCCCCATTGACATCAGGACAGCAGATAGCTTACACATCTTCCAGCGCAGACTGAAAACTCATCTCTTTCGACTCCACTTCGAGCGATAGAATTACTAACAAAGCACTTATATACTAATAAAGGACTGGCTTACCTAAAGCCAGTTGAGTAGCACTTGAAATGTTTTGGCTCTATGAAACCTGATGTTCTTCTATGATTCTGTTTTCTTCAAGTTTGTATCTTGTTGGTCGAATGCACTTATTGTAAGTCGCTTTGGATAAAAGCGTCAGCTAAATGCAATGTAATGTAATCCAATAACAGTGGGGGGCCGCATTAAAGAGACATGACACACTGTTATTAGATCACACACTTCTATTAAATCACACACACTTTTATTAGCTCACACACTGTTATTAGATCACACACACTGTTATTAGATAACATACACTGTTATTAGATCACACACACTGTTATTAGATCACACACACTTTTATTAGCTCACACACTGTTATTAGATCACACACACTGTTATTAGATAACATACACTGTTATTAGATCACACACACTGTTATTAGATCACACACATTGTTATTAGATCACACACATTGTTATTAGGTCACACACACTGTTATTAGATCACACACACTGTTATTAGATCACACACATTGTTATTAGGTCACACACACTGTTATTAGGTCACACACCCTGTTATTAGGTCACACACACTGTTATTAGGTCACACACATTGTTATTAGGTCACACACATTGTTATTAGGTCACACACCCTGTTATTAGGTCACACACACTGTTATTAGATCACACACATTGTTATTAGGTCCACAAACTGTTATTAGATCCACACATTGTTATTAGATCACACACATTGTTATAGGTCACACACACTGTTATTAGATCACACACACTGTTATTAGGTCACACACACTGTTATTAGGTCACACACACTGTTATTAGGTCACACACACTGTTATTAGGTCACACACCCTGTTATTAGGTCACACACACTGTTATTAGATCACACACATTGTTATTAGGTCACACACACTGTTATTAGATCACACACACTGTTATTAGATCACACACATTGTTATTAGGTCACACACACTGTTATTAGATCACACACACTGTTATTAGGTCACAAACACTGTTATTAGATCACACACATTGTTATTAGGTCACACACCCTGTTATTAGATCACACACACTGTTATTAGGTCACACACACTGTTATTAGGTCACACACACTGTTATTAGATCACACACACTGTTATTAGGTCACACACACTGTTATTAGGTCACACACACTGTTATTAGGTCACACACACTGTTATTAGGTCACACACACTGTTATTAGATCACACACATTGTTATTAGGTCACACACATTGTTATTAGGTCACACACACTGTTATTAGGTCACACACACTGTTATTAGGTCACACACACTGTTATTAGGTCACACACCCTGTTATTAGGTCACACACACTGTTATTAGATCACACACATTGTTATTAGGTCACACACTGTTATTAGATCACACACACTGTTATTAGATCACACACATTGTTATTAGTCACACACACTGTTATTAGATCACACACACTGTTATTAGGTCACACCACTGTTTTAGATCACACACATTTTATTAGGTCACACACCTGTTATTAGATCACACACACTGTTATTAGGTCACACACACTGTTATTAGGTCACACACACTGTTATTAGATCACACACACTGTTATTAGTCACACACACTGTTATTAGGTCACACACACTGTTATTAGGTCACACACACTGTTATTAGGTCACACACATTGTTATTAGGTCACACACACTGTTATTAGGTCACACACACTGTTATTAGGTCACACACACTGTTATTAGGTCACACACCCTGTTATTAGGTCACACACCCTGTTATTGTTGGTTTTATTTATTGAAACACAGTCTTTGGCCTGATTCCCTTTCATCTCACTTCTTACCTGTTTTATATTACATTCATCTGAGGCTTTTATCCAAAGAGACGAATAAAAGTGTGTGTGACCTAATAACAGTGTGTGTGACCTAATAACAGTGTGTGTGACCTAATAACAGTGTGTGTGATCTAAAAATAGTGTGTGTGATCTAATAACAGTTTGTGTGATCTAAAAATAGTGTGTGTGACCTAATAACAGTGTGTGATCTAAAAATAGTGTGTGTGACCTAATAACAGTGTGTGTGACCTAATAACAGTGTGTGTGATCTAAAAATAGTGTGTGTGACCTAATAACAGTGTGTGTGATCTAAAAATAGTGTGTGTGATCTAATAACAGTGTGTGAGATCTAATAACAGTGTGTGTGACCTAATAACAGTGTGTGTGACCTAATAACAGTGTGTGTGACCTAATAACAGTGTGTGTGATCTAATAACAGTGTGTGTGATCTAATAACAGTGTGTGTGACCTAATAACAGTGTGTGACCTAATAACAGTGTGTGATCTAATAACAGTGTGTGTGACCTAATAACAGTGTGTGTGACCTAATAACAGTGTGTGTGATCTAATAACAGTGTGTGTGAGATCTAATAACAGTGTGTGTGACCTAATAACAGAGTGTGTGACCTAATAACAGTGTGTGTGATCTAATAACAGTGTGTGTGATCTAATAACAGTGTGTGTGACCTAATACAGTGTGTGATCTAATAACAGTGTGTGTGATCTAATAACAGTGTGTGAGATCTAATAACAGTGTGTGTGACCTAATAACAGTGTGTGTGACCTAATAACAGTGTGTGTGATCTAATAACAGTGTGTGTGATCTAATAACAGTGTGTGTGACCTAATAACAGTGTGTGTGATCTAATAACAGTGTGTGTGACCTAATAACAGAGTGTGTGACCTAATAACAGTGTGTGTGACCTAATAACAGTGTGTGTGATCTAATAACAGTGTGTGTGACCTAATAACAGTGTGTGTGATCTAATAACAGTGTGTGACCTAATAACAGTGTGTGTGATCTAATAACAGAGTGTGTGACCTAATAACAGTGTGTGTGACCTAATAACAGTGTGTGTGACCTAATAACAGTGTGTGATCTAATAACAGTGTGTGTGACCTAATAACAGTGTGTGATCTAATAACAGTGTGTGTGTGACCTAATAACAGTGTGTGTGATCTAATAACAGTGTGTGTGATCTAATAACAGTGTGTGTGACCTAATAACAGTGTGTGATCTAATAACAGTGTGTGTGTGACCTAATAACAGTGTGTGTGACCTAATAACAGTGTGTGTGATCTAATAACAGTGTGTGTGATCTAATAACAGTGTGTTTGATCTAATAACAGTGTGTGTGACCTAATAACAGTGTGTGTGATCTAATAACAGTTGTGTGTCTCTGTGTAGCTGTGACAGGAAGAGCATGAGAGCCAATGAGAGAAGAGGAGGGGACCCAGGACAGACCCCCGTGGGACCCCAGAGAGAAATGTTTCAAAACAAAATTGTATTCATTGTATCTTAGAACAGGGGCTATTTAAATAGAGATCATTCTTTTTTATTATTAAGATTATAAGTAGTGGTATCTTCTTTTTTTTGACCAGTTTAATTCTGTTTATTTATATAAATATTTTAAAAAGCAGTTCCTACATGGTTTGATCTTTATACGCTGCTCGTCTTAAAGTGGCATACTTTCTGATTTAATTTCAAATGTAATGTTTTTATGTTTTAATTCATCAAATTTCCAATTCAAAAAGGGGCTGGTGAAGTTTTCTGAAATATTAAAATAAAGATTGAACTTCCCTCCAGAGGGATCACTCCTTTTAATAAAAAAAAATATATAACATCAAGATTCCTCACGGTCTCGAGAGGACAATTACTTAGAGGTAGGGTAGGTAGGAATGGAGAAACCAGCTCGAATGTTTGAAAGTACAACCGGTAAAAATCTGCCTCTTCCTTCAGACTTCCTTACCTTTAAGTGTTTCTGAAGTGAATTACCTACCCCACCTTTAAGTGTTTCTGAAGGGAATTACCTACCCCACCTTTAAGTGTTTCTGAAGTGAATTACCTACCCCACCTTTAAGTGTTTCTGAAGGGAATTACCTACCCCACCTTTAAGTGTTTCTGAAGGGAATCACCTACCCCACCTTTAAGTGTTTCTGAAGTGAATTACCTACCCCACCTTTAAGTGTTTCTGAAGGGAATTACCTACCCCACCTTTAAGTGTTTCTGAAGTGAATTACCTACCCTACCTTTAAGTGTTTCTGAAGTGAATTACCTACGCCACCTTTAAGTGTTTCTGAAGTGAATTACCTACCCCACCTTTAAGTGTTTCTGAAGGGAATTACCTACCCCACCTTTAAGTGTTTCTGAAGGGAATCACCTACCCCACCTTTAAGTTTTGTCAGTGTTTGACATAACAAATGTATGGTCATCCTTTTAAGTCCTTGAGGCAGTTTTGAATTTCATTTAGATGATTGGTCTCATCGGGCTTGATAAAGATAAATATAGTTGAGTATCATCATAACAATGAACATGTACAGCAGGGCTATTCAATTGGCGGCCCGCGGGCCAAATCCGGCCCCCGGGTGATATTTACTGACCCTTTGAGTATAATGTTAAAAAGTTTAAGTTTTTTTTTTAATTCTTTTTAAATTTTTCTTTTTTTGGGCCAGAGTGCCTTTATTCCAGAGAGGGTGTTACATTGAGAGATAGAGGGCCAGAGTGCCTTTATTCCAGAGAGGGTGTTACATTGAGAGATAGAGGGCCAGAGTGCCTTTATTCCAGAGAGGGTGTTACATTGAGAGATAGAGGGCCAGAGTGCCTTTATTCCAGAGAGGGTGTTACATTGAGAGATAGAGGGCCAGAGTGCCTTTATTCCAGAGAGGGTGTTACATTGAGAGATAGAGGGCCAGAGTGCCTTTATTCCAGAGAGGGTGTTACATTGAGAGATAGAGGGCCAGAGTGCCTTTATTCCAGAGAGGGTGTTACATTGAGAGATAGAGGGCCAGAGTGCCTTTATTCCAGAGAGGGTGTTACATTGAGAGATCAGAGTGCCTTTATTCCAGAGAGGGTGTTAATTGAGAGATAGAGGGGAAGACATTGCCTGAAAACTTTGGCGGGCTCGGGTTTCAGACCCACCTACTAGCTACTGTAGTGACAACTCCTGTCATTTATTGCGTCTCTGCGCGCGTCCTCGCGGCTCGCGCTGCCCTTCACTACAAGCTCGCGCACCTTCGACGGTTTCGCGCCAATGGTACGATTCATCAAACCTGGTCAGCATAGTTGGATATCAAAATGTCTCTTTCTACGTTAAAAAAACGAAAGGTTGACACCGAAAACCGGCAATTCAACAGCGAGTGGAAAGAGAAGTACTTGTTTGTAAATGTCAGTGGGAGGCCCGTGTGTTTAATCTGCAATGAGTGTTTATCGGTGTGTAAAGAGTACAACTTGAGAAGGCATTTTAAGACAGCTCACGCCAACTTTGACGTCACTTTTCCAGCGGGCTCTGATGCTCGCCGCCAGAAGATTTTGGGGCTAACTTCGTGCTATGACCAAAGACGTAGCTCCCTGTTTCGGGCTTGCACTGACCAAGAGAGAGCTACCGCAGCATCCCTACGAGTGGCCTGGATATTAGGCAAAAAAAAGGCCTTTTACGGACGCAGAGACAGTCAAAGAGTGTATGCTTGCATCAATTGAGGAAGTGGTTGCAGATGAGAAAATCCGAAAAAGCGTTATTGACTCAATTAAGAACATTCCGATTTCTGACACGTCAACATCAAGGAGAGTGGAGACCCTTGCATCGGACGTTTTTGAGATTCTCTTGGACAAACTGAGAAAGGCGGAGGTTATGTCGCTAGCTATTGATGAATCCACTGACAGCAGCGATGTTGCACAGCTGTGCCTCTATGTTAGATTTTTGATGGTGAGTGCTTTCGGGAGGATCTACTTGGATAATTCCTTTGGATGGACACACGACCGGTGAGGTGATGTTCCACAAAGTGGTTTCGTTTTTCAAGGAGCACAAGTTGGGATTGGATCGTATTAACATGCTTGTAACGGATGGGGCACCTGCGATGTCGGGCCGAACACAGGGACTGTCCGCTAGGCTGGCAGATGTGGCTCCACAGCTGAGATCGCTTCATTGCCTCATCCACCAAAGCCTCCTGTGCGCAAAACTAAGTGGTGAGTTAAAAACACAATGGACTCTGTCATGGCGATTATTAACTTTATTCGTTGTAACTCCAGTTTACAGCACCGCCTTTTCCGCCAGATGTTGTCAGACATGTCAGCTCAATATAATGATTTGCTCATGCACAGTGACATTAGATGGCTAAGCAAAGGAAACGTCTTGAAACGATTTTGTGAACTTAGGAGATCATGGCGTTTCTCCGCAATTCAAAACATAAAAAAGCCAACGCCTTTCTGTGTCTGATAGAGAATGATGAGTTTTACGCTGCCGTTTGCTTTTTGAGCGACATTTTCCAACATCTGAACCAACTCAATTTGGAGCTGCAGGGCAGAGATAAAATGGTCACACAACTTGTGGAGAGACTCCATGCGTTTCAAAAAAAGCTCACACTTTTTTCTACGGATTTATGTCCAGGCAAAATGCTCCATTTTCCAACACTGCGCACTGCAGGTTTACAAATCACCGAGGTGATGACTGGATTTATGGACGCATTGAAAACCAACTTTGCCGCGAGGTTTGAACATTTCAGTCTCCCGACTGAAGTGATGAGATTTGTGAAGGACCCTTTCTCTGTGAATGTAGAGGGGGAGTTTGCACTGAAAGCAAAGGAGCTGATTGTGACATTAAATGAGGCGTCTTTACAACTCGAACTCATTGACATTCAGTCATCAGATGACCTGCGACAGTCATTTCAGCTGGCAGGTTCTGAAAAGTTCTGGACTCATGAAGTCAGCCACGAGAAATTCCCTCATTCAAGGGGTCTTGCACTTTTTGTCCTCACAATGTTTGGCTCGACTTACACGTGCGAATCGGCATTGCCATAAAAACTAATCGCGCATCCCTCACTGACCAGCATCTGCATCACTGTATGCGTATTGCCATGACAACGTATACTCCCGACTTCCCTGCCCTTGCTAAATCGAAAAAATGCCATTTCTCTCATTAGATGGCACATATCTGCCAAGTTGGTTGCATACTGTATGTCAGTTATCACTATGTTAATCAAAAAAGGTTTGAGTTTTAAAAGGCTGTGTGTTGTGGTTTGGTAATTAATACAAGTCTTTTGATCATTGTTGTTGCTTTTAATTAAGCGATTGATGTGGTATGGCTCACATGTCTTTATTGTTATCATACCATAATATGCACTGTTGTTTGTGTATGGCCCTAAATTGCTATTTTGTGTGAATTATTAAATCATTTAATGTAAATCTAATGATGTTGATGTTTATATTAGCTTCACATGTACTGAGTTCTGAACTTGCCATCTCTAAAGGCCTTGGGGCTATGTGTGATTTAATTAAACAACAGATATGCACTCCACTCTGCTGTTGTAGTATTTACTGTATCTGAAGCTCTTAATATGATTGCTCATATTTCAAGCAATTCTTTTCCCGGCCCCTTGCTTTGGATCATTTTCATCAACCGGCCCCATTCCAAACTAATTGAATAGCCCCCTGATGTACAGAGTGATTCATTATAATATTGCCTAACGGAAGCAGCAGATATAATGTGAACAGAATAGGTCCGAGCACTGAGCCCTGTGGCACTCCATGGCTAGCTTTTCTTTTAGGTAATAACACACCAGAGGAGGCGAGTCTGGAAAAGTTGACTTTATTTCTCTCAAAGAATAAACCATGTGAACACTTCACATCATATTTGTGTTTTTTTTTACATGCTTTAATATAAAATTCCCAGTTAAAGTGATGATAAAAGAAAAGACGCCATAAATAATTTGATTCAAAAACAGAAAAGTGGGCAGAATACAAAATAATAATATTTCCAATAATAATAATAATAATAACAACAATAATAATAATAATGATGATGATGATGATGATGATGATGATGATGATGAAGGAGGAGGTTTCCACAGACCTCAGGAACATATAAAAAAATATTCATTTTCTCACACTGTGTGTATTTATGACTCCACAATAAATAAAGTTACAGCTGGAAAAATAACTCTTTATGTTCATATATTAAATCATAAAAACAGAGTCAGTGCTGGGCAGTTGGGCGGGGGGGGCTCTCCGGGTCTTATTTTGAAAAGCTGCTCATTAGCGAGGCTGTTTCTGAGGAATGACGGGTTCAGTAAAACATTTGTTTTGTTAAAAACGTAGCAGCGTTTTCAGTTTTATTGGATGTTTAATTATTGACAATCATTCGCAGACGATGCAAAGCTACATAAAACCTGTCGTGTGTTTGTGATGAAAGACGTCAGGTGAATAAAACCTAAACTCGTCGTGCTTCAAAGTCCTCTACACTTGTGCTTTTATTGTGAAGGTTAATTAACAGGAAGTCAGATAAACTGAAATCAAATATAAAGTTAGATTATTTTGGTTCTGTGAGAGAAACATCTAAACTGTTACTTTTGATTTGAAAGGATTCTGTTTCCTTTCCGTCAGTCCAGCGCTTCGAGTCAGAGAACAGAGAAAATCATGATTTCATCCTGATTTCCACCTGATTCCATCCTGAATTAATACTGATTTATTATTAATTTCATCTTGATTTAAAACTGATTCAACCCTGATTTCATCCTGATTTATTCTCGATTTCCACCTGATTTCCACCTGATTTCCACCTGATTTCCACCTGATTTCATCCTGATTTCATCCTGAATTAAACTTGATTAAATCCTGGTTTAAACCTAATTGAATCCTGAATAAAGTTTTAATTGATTAATTGATTTAACTCCATATTATTTGTTTAAATCGATGGTCCCGAACATGCTAACGGCTAATGCTGAATGTCTCTTCCTCTTCTTCAGATCATGAATCAGTGTTGTATTTCTTTTTATCTCAGTGCTGATGTTTCTGTATCTGCTGGTTGTGATGAAGACGCTGCTGTGATGGCACAGGAAGGTGTTTGTCGGACTGAAACACGAAATCACTAAGATCTCTACTTCAGATTCTCCTCCTCCTTCTCCCCCTTCTCCTCCTCGTTGTTGTTGTTGTTGTTGATCCTCAGGTGGATGCCGCTCTCCTTCCTCAGAGCGCGTGGAAGCAGCGTTTTCTTCACAAAGAGTTTCTGCAGGAAGCGGCTGCTCAGGTTTTCTGGAAGATAGCTGCTGATGAAGTACATGAGGCCGACTCCTGGCCCAGCGAAGTAGCGTGGTCTCGGCCGGGGGGCGAGCAGCGCGCGGACGATGGTCTCGATCACTGGGCGGAGGTCAGGGTCCGCTCGGGAGGCGTGAGATTTAAAAAGATCCTTCGTCTCCGTCACGTAATCCTCTCCGTAATCCTGCAGCAGCGCGGGGGGAAGATCCTGCAGGAGGCGCTGGTGCTGCTGCTCCCAGTACTCAGAGTTACTGGACTGCCCTGAACACAACACACACACACACACACACACACACACACACACACACACACACACACACACACACACACACACACACACACACACCACACACCACACACAGGTTTATTAATGAAGGGTTATATTATGTTCTCATGATCTACTTCCTGTGTCCTGCACACACACACATGCAGGAGTATCACACACTGATCTAAAGCATTTACAGACCCCTTGGTCTTTAACCACCATTAAAACATCTCTCAGTGTTCCCAGTCTATTATTGGACATCCTCCTCCCACAGTGAGACGTTGAAACATCGTTAGAGCTAAAGAACGATTGAGGAAAAACGCCGTGTTCGAACACGTGAAGAACAAAGAGTGTGTTCACAGCTCAGAGCCGTCATCTTAAAGAACGGTCTGTCATCTTAAAGAACGGTCTGTCCTCTTAAAGAACGGTCTGTCCTCTTAAAGAACGGTCTGTCCTCTTAAAGAACGGTCTGTCCTCTTAAAGAACGGTCTGTCATCTTAAAGAACGGTCTGTCCTCTTCAATCAGGCGGTGTTTCCCCCTGAATCACCCTGAATCACCCTGAATCACCCCGAGTCACCCCGAATCACCCCGAGTCACCCCGAATCACCCCGAATCACCCCGAATCACCCGAGTCACCCCGAATCACCCCGAGTCACCCCGAATCACCCCGAATCACCCCGAATCACCCGAATCACCCTGAATCACCCCGAGTCACCCCGAATCACCCCGAATCACCCCGAATCACCCCGAGTCACCCCGAATCACCCCGAATCACCCCGAATCACCCCGAGTCACCCCGAATCACCCCAAATCACCCCAAATCACCCCGAGTCACCCCGAGTCACCCAGAATCACCCCAAATCACCTCGAGTCACCCCGAGTCACCCCGAATCACCCCGAATCACCCCAAATCACCCACGCGCAGCTTACTTCCGGGTTTTAGGACGCGTCACTGTGGCACTCTATTCAGGCCAATTTTAAGTAAAAAATAAAGTAAAGTAAAAAAAAACCTCAATAAGTTTTGAAAAATGGTCAAAATAAAGTTGTTAAAAACAGAGAATAAAGTTTAAAGTGTTCTGCTGTGTCTCAGGGTGTGATTTCAGCACCTGGTCTCTAACTTTGTGAACACTGTTTAAGACGTGACAACTTTGTGTTTCTCTAACAGCAGAGAGGAGGCCAACATCAGCTAAACACATCCTGTGTGTGTTTGTGTGTGTGTGTGTGTGTGTGTGGTGGAAACAGATGGCCATCCCACATGTGGTCCTCATTAGGACAGTATTGTCCTCAGCAGGAGGCCTGTCATCATGTTCAGCAAGAGGCCAAACCACAACATGCTCTATAAAAACCCAACGGCCTGCAGTATCCCGGGGTAACCTGGGAAATAAAAACACTCACAGACCATGTGACCTACTCTCACATCCAATCAGAGCTGCAGAAACTGCACATGTGACCTGGTACTAACACATCCAATCAGAGCTGCAGAAACTGCACATGTGACCTGGTACCTGAGGACAGGTGTGGTACAGGTGTGGTTGTGTACAGGTGGAGGTCTCACCCGTCCTGAAGGAGGAGGGCAGCACGGTGCACACCTGGACCCCCCAGGGCTCCAGCTCGTGTCTCAGGGTGGAGGTCAGCAGGTTCAGAGCTGCTTTAGAGGCTCCGTACGCAGCAAGGCAGGGGAACGGCTGGTCACCTGAGCACAGGTAACATGTGACATCACAACACAGGTAACATGTGACATCACAACACAGGTAACATGTGACATCACAACACAGGTAATATGTGACATCACAACACAGGTAATATGTGACATCACAACACAGGTAACATTTGACATCACAACACAGGTAACATGTGATGAACTACAGCATGGTCACATGACTTCATGTCACCACCGCTAAGCTAAAGGAGGCTAATGTTGGGCTATAAAGGAACTACAGCACGGTCACATGACTTCACGTCACCACCGCTAAGCTAAAGGAGGCTAATGTTGGGCTATAAAGGAACTACAGCACGGTCACATGACTTCACGTCACCACCGCTAAGCTAAAGGAGGATAATGTTGGGCTATAAAGGAACTACAGCACGGTCACATGACTTCACGTCACCACCGCTAAGCTAAAGGTGGCTAATGTTGGGCTATAAAGGAACTACAGCAAGGTCACATGACTTCACGTCACCACCGCTAAGCTAAAGGAGGCTAATGTTGGGCTATAAAGGAACTACAGCACGGTCACATGACTTCACGTCACCACCGCTAAGCTAAAGGTGGCTAATGTTGGGATATAAAGGAACTACAGCACGGTCACATGACTTCACGTCACCACCGCTAAGCTAAAGGAGGCTAATGTTGGGCTATAAAGGAACTACAGCAAGGTCACATGACTTCACGTCACCACCGCTAAGCTAAAGGTGGCTAATGTTGGGCTATAAAGGAACTACAGCAAGGTCACATGACTTCACGTCACCACCGCTAAGCTAAAGGAGGCTAATGTTGGGCTATAAAGGAACTACAGCACGGTCACATGACTTCACGTCACCACCGCTAAGCTAAAGGAGGCTAATGTTGGGCTATAAAGGAACTACAGCACGGTCACATGACTTCACGTCACCACCGCTAAGCTAAAGGAGGCTAATGTTGGGCTATAAAGGAACTACAGCACGGTCACATGACTTCACGTCACCACCGCTAAGCTAAAGGCGGCTAATGTCATTTACAAACTTGTTGGTAACCTCCTCTTTTCTAAATTCACCAGTGGGGTATTTACTTATTTCAGGATAACAACCTAAAACACATTCAGGAAACCATTGATTTAAAGTGATGACATGCTGAGGACAGATGTCAGGGTGTTTAGGGACTCATTCCCGCACCACCCTATGTGTAATGCATTTAGGATCATCTGAACAATGTGTTTCGGATGGAGATCCTACAGGACTCTGCGAGTTAACGTCATACTATCCAGTTGTTGACAGAAGTAAACGTTGATGAAAGAAACCTTTTATTTATTTTCCACATTATTCTGAGCTTGTTGTTTTGGGTTTGTTCTTTAAACACACAACAACAAGTCCATTAGAGATCATTAAACGTGTCATTAAACGTGTCATTAAACGTGTCATTAAACGTGTCATTAAACGTGTCTCTGACGGAGTTCAGTAGCTGCTTTATTCAAACCAAAGCATTCTCATATTGCTGTAGCCTCTGTTTCCCTGCTGCGTGCTGAGGAGGTGAACTGGGATCACAGATAACAGCAGAGATTTAGTGCTGGGCCCAGTAGCATCTCATCCTCCTTCTGACCCGGCGCTGAAATCCATCCCATAAATCCCATGTTCTCCGTGAGGAAGCTGAAGGTCATAACTCTGATCTGATTCATACCTCTGTGAAAACATCTGGGTTTAACTGCATTTTACAGGATAGCATTGAACGCATCATGATAATGGTATACATCCTGAAAACAAGGAAACTACCGGGATCATTTTCATGAAACTTGATAAAGTGTGTGTGAGGGAAGAGCTTTTTACATGAATTCTACATCAGTATTTATTTATTTCATATTGTCTGATCTATTCCCACTTTGTTGTTCATGTCGGCGTCTCATTCAATAACCATGAATACTAAGAAATGAATCCCAATATGAAACCCTGCACGGTGAGCTCAGCTGATGTGTGTGTTCCTAAAGTGTGTGTATGTGTGTGTTCCTGAAATGTATGTGTGTGTTCTTGGAGTGTGTGTGTGTGTGTGTTCTCCAGCTTCGTACACTGAGCAGAGGCTCTGTTTGTTTAGTTTGGAGCATGAAGGCAGCAGTTCATCTGTGGTTCAGTTCTTCTAGAACACTCAATTAAGATTTATACTAACATCTGTGAGTGTGTGTGTGAGAGAGAGAGTGTGTGAGAGAGAGTGTGTGAGAATGTGTGTGGGTGTGTATCAGCTGCTGAATGGATGTAGACTGTGTGTTTGTGAGAGTGTGTCTCTGTGTGTCTCTGTGTGTGTGGGTGTCTCTGTGTGTGTGTGTCTCTGTGTGTGTGTGTGTCTCTCTGTGTGTGTGTGTGTCTCTGTGTGTGTGTGTCTCGTGTGTGTGTGTGTGTGTGTGTGTGTGTGTGTGTCTCTCTGTGTGTGTGTGTCTCTCTGTGTGTGTGTGTGTGTCTCTGTGTGTGTGTGTCTCTGTGTGTGTGTGTGTCTCTCTGTGTGTGTGTGTGTGTCTCTGTGTGTGTGTGTCTCTGTGTGTGTGTGTGTGTGTGTGTGTGTGTGTGTGTGTACCTGCGGGGCTGGAGATGTTCACGATCCTCCCCCTGGAGAGGCGCAGCAGAGGCAGGAAGCTCTTTGTGACGCTCAGCGTCCCGAAGAAGTTCACCTCCATGCAGCCGCGGAAGTTTGACATCAGAGAGAGCTCGGCGTCTCCGAAGTTCACACACACTCCTGCGTTATTCACCAGAGCCCACAGACCTGCCACACACACACACACACACACACACACACACACACACACACACACACACACACACACACACACACACACACACACACACACACACATTAGAGCAGTGGTTCTCAACTGGTGGGTTGGGGGCCCATTTTGTCGCAGATGTGTGAGTTAAGAAAAAAGAAAAATCTTATTTTTTTCTTTTGGAAAAAAGTCAAAGTTTTATTTTGAAGGCCCGATGTTCTAACGCTGCGCGTGCAGTGGGCGTTTGACTGGAAGTACCGGAGACCATCAACGGTTTTGAAAACTTCTGTCACGTAGTGATCATCTTCTCAATAAAATATCTTTGCTGATGTTTTCTCGAGTCTTCTGGCCAATCAGAATCAAGATGGTTGCCGGAAGTCCCCGCGGAGAATAACTTAGCGGTAGAACTTCTCTTTATACATCCATGGGCACAACTTCAGATACAAATGAACACATGATGAGATCTGACCCCCGGTCTGATGACTGACAGGTCACAGAACAATGGGGGCTATCTCCCCTTACCCACTAAGTGATTCACACAGACTCTCTCCTCTTTGCTCTGCTCTCTGTGAGGAGCAGCAAGCTGTCAGAACTAAGTGAAAAACAAACAATGGCATCAAATATTATGAATATGTCGGGTAGTAACAGATGTATTTATGTTCTTCTCAGAGTGTACCAGAATGCATAGTTTATATGTTAGTATTTCTAAAAATCTCCTGGGGGAG
>JASDAP010000488.1:1441464-1518154 GCA_031216635.1 Dissostichus eleginoides
TACAGAGCAGCTGGATGTTAAAAGTTTAAATCAACAGCGAGGCAGACGTCACTCCAGGTTTTATTAGAAAGCTGCAGGTCAGGAGGCCTCTCTGTTAGCAGGAACACACCTGGAAGTCATCACGGTGTTAACAACGTTAAATAATCACTGAGGAGGACGTCAGGCTTCACAGGAACCAGAGAACCGGAGCGGGTCACCGTGAGGCCGCAGAGCCTCCAGGGGCCCCAACAACCACATCTCCATATGTGAGGGACCATCCTGCGTCAGATCCCAAACCGCAGGACTGTTGCTCCTTCAGGTAAACGCCCCGCCGCGCTCATACTGCAACGCCCCAAATAAAAGTCTAAAAGGGGGGACCTCACATATAGATTTTTAGGAGCAATGCGCTCATGGTATAGATGTAATTTGGTTGTGTGTGTAGACGGTGGAAGCAGGGAGAGGCATATACATGCCTTGATTGGTGTCAGTGCTCTGTTGAGCAGAGGTCATGTGCCCACAGGAGGAACCCTCACTGGTGTTGTTGAGCAGAGGTCATGTGACCACAGGAGGAACCCTCACTGTTGTTGTTGAGCAGAGGTCATGTGCCCACAGGAGGAACCCTCACTGGTGTTGTTGAGCAGAGGTCATGTGACCACAGGAGGAACCCTCACTGTTGTTGTTGAGCAGAGGTCATGTGACCACAGGAGGAACCCTCACTGGTGTTGTTGAGCAGAGGTCATGTGACCACAGGAGGAACCCTCACTGGTGTTGTTGAGCAGAGGTCATGTGACCACAGGAGGAACCCTCAATGTTGTTGTTGAGCAGAAGTCATGTGACCACAGGAGGAACCCTCACTGTTGTTGTTGTTGAGCAGAGGTCATGTGACCACAGGAGGAACCCTCACTGGTGTTGTTGAGCAGAGGTCATGTGACCACAGGAGGAACCCTCACTGTTGTTGTTGAGCAGAGGTCATGTGACCACAGGAGGAACCCTCACTGTTGTTGTTGAGCAGAGGTCATGTGACCACAGGAGGAACCCTCATTTGTGTTGTTGAGCAGAGGTCATGTGACCACAGGAGGAACCCTCACTGATGTTGTTGTTGTTGAGCAGAGGTCATGTGACCACAGGAGGAACCCTCACTGGTGTTGTTGAGCAGAGGTCATGTGACCACAGGAGGAACCCTCACTGATGTTGTTGTTGTTGAGCAGAGGTCATGTGACCACAGGAGGAACCCTCACTGATGTTGTTGTTGTTGAGCAGAGGTCATGTGACCACAGGAGGAACCATCACTGGTGTTGTTGTTGTTGAGCAGAGGTCATGTGACCACAGGAGGAACCCTCACTGGTGTTGTTGTTGTTGAGCAGAGGTCATGTGACCACAGGAGGAACCATCACTGGTGTTTTTGTTGTTGTTGTTGAGCAGAGGTCATGTGACCACAGGAGGAACCATCACTGGTGTTTTTGTTGTTGTTGTTGAGCAGAGGTCATGTGACCACAGGAGGAACCATCACTGGTGTTGTTGTTGTTGTTGAGCAGAGGTCATGTGACCACAGGAGGAACCATCACTGGTGTTGTTGTTGTTGTTGAGCAGAGGTCATGTGACCACAGGAGGAACCCTCACTGGTGTTGTTGAGCGGAGGTCATGTGACCACAGGAGGAACCCTCACTGATGTTGTTGTTGTTGAGCAGAGGTCATGTGACCACAGGAGGAACCCTCACTGATGTTGTTGTTGTTGAGCAGAGGTCATGTGACCACAGGAGGAACCCTCACTGATGTTGTTGTTGTTGAGCAGAGGTCATGTGACCACAGGAGGAACCCTCACTGATGTTGTTGTTGTTGAGCAGAGGTCATGTGACCACAGGAGGAACCATCACTGGTGTTGTTGTTGTTGTTGAGCAGAGGTCATGTGACCACAGGAGGAACCCTCACTGTTGATGTTGAGCAGAGGTCATGTGACCACAGGAGGAACCATCACTGGTGTTGTTGTTGTTGTTGAGCAGAGGTCATGTGACCACAGGAGGAACCATCACTGGTGTTGTTGTTGTTGTTGAGCAGAGGTCATGTGACCACAGGAGGAACCCTCACTGGTGTTGTTGAGCAGAGGTCATGTGACCACAGGAGGAACCCTCATTGGTGTTGTTGAGCAGAGGTCATGTGACCACAGGAGGAACCCTCAATGTTGTTGTTGAGCAGAGGTCATGTGACCACAGGAGGAACCCTCACTGGTGTTGTTGAGCAGAAGTCATGTGACCACAGGAGGAACCCTCACTGTGTTGTTGAGCAGAGGTCATGTGACCACAGGAGGAACCCTCACTGTTGTTGTTGTTGAGCAGAGGTCATGTGACCACAGGAGGAACCCTCACTGGTGTTGTTGAGCAGAGGTCATGTGACCACAGGAGGAACCCTCACTGGTGTTGTTGAGCAGAGGTCATGTGACCACAGGAGGAACCATCACTGGTGTTGTTGTTGTTGTTGTTGTTGAGCAGAGGTCATGTGACCACAGGAGGAACCATCACTGGTGTTGTTGTTGTGTTGAGCAGAGGTCATGTGACCACAGGAGGAACCATCACTGGTGTTGTTGTTGTTGTTGAGCAGAGGTCATGTGACCACAGGAGGAACCATCACTGGTGTTGTTGTTGTTGTTGAGCAGAGGTCATGTGACCACAGGAGGAACCATCACTGGTGTTGTTGTTGTTGTTGAGCAGAGGTCATGTGACCACAGGAGGAACCCTCACTGTTGTTGTTGAGCAGAAGTCATGTGACCACAGGAGGAACCCTCACTGTTGATGTTGAGCAGAGGTCATGTGACCACAGGAGGAACCCTCACTGTTGATGTTGAGCAGAGGTCATGTGACCACAGGAGGAACCATCACTGGTGTTGTTGTTGAGCAGAGGTCATGTGACCACAGGAGGAACCCTCACTGGTGTTGTTGTTGTTGTTGAGCAGAGGTCATGTGACCACAGGAGGACCATCACTGGTGTTGTTGTTGTTGTTGAGCAGAGGTCATGTGACCACAGGAGGACCATCACTGGTCTCTGACGGCACCACAGACAGAGCCTCCATTCAGAGGAAAGGAACTGTGATTTCCTGAATTAGCGTTAAAGTTGAACTCCTGAGGACCTTCAGGCTGACGTCAAGCCACCGACAGCAGAGAGAAGCAATTAAAAGAGAGAGGGGAGACCAAGAAGGAGGGAAGGGAAGTGGAGAGAGGAGAGAGGAGAGAGGAGAGAGGAGAGAGGAGAGAGGAGAGAGGAGGAAGGAAGTGAGACGGGATGGACAACAAAGATGGAAAAGGGATGAATAGTGAAACAACAGAGAGGAGAGAGAGAGAAGAGAGGAGAGAGGAGAGAGGAGAGAGGAGAGAGGAGAGAGGAGAGGAAGGAGTTAGAGAGGAGAGAGGGGAGAGAGAGAGGAGAGATAGAGGAGAGAGGAGAGAGGGGAGAGAAGAGAGAGAGGAGAGAGGAGAGAGAGAGAGAGAGAGAGGAGAGAGAGGAGAGAGAGAGGAGAGAGAGGAGAGAGGAGAGAGGAGAGAGAGAGAGAGAGGAGAGAGGAGAGGAAGGAGAGATGAGAGAGGAGAGAGGAGAGAGAGGAGAGAGATAGAGGAGAGAGGAGAGAGATAGAGGAGAGAGGAGAGAGAGGAGAGAGGAGAGAGATAGATAGTTTTTTGATGATATATTTGATGAGAACAGCAGCATCATCATGAGCTCCTGAAGATTTCAACTTTTCTGTTTTTAAAATGAGATAAACTTAAACTTTTCTGACAAAATTATAAGAAGAAACACTTGTTGAACGGATTGACCTACCTGGAAACAAAAAAAGAAAGAGATACGGCAAGAAACCTGGGAAAATACGGTTCAACTGAAGAACCCAGCAGAGAAGCTAACCAACTGCCAACCAACTGCTAACCAACTGCTAACCAACTGCTAACCAACTGCTAACCAACTGCCAAACTGACGGTTAGTTAACTGCCAAACTGACGGTTTGCCTAACTGTCCTGCTAGCTAACCAACACTGTTCAACTGAAGAACCCAGCAGAGAAGCTAACCAACTGCCAACCAACTGCCAAACTGACGGTTAGCCTAACTGTCCTGCTAGCTAACTAACACCAAGCTAAGAAGAGGAATTCAGGAGCAACAACAGCAGCAGTTCAGCAGCAGCAGAGCCCCATGGCTTCAACCACAGCCTGTACAGAGGCTGTTCCTCTTGTATACCCACAAGAGGTAAAAAATGACAGTGCCAGGAAGGCATACAAATTAAAACTGTTGAAGGATAGACCAGAGACGCTCTTTGCTGACCTGTACAAGAGTGGAGAAGTCAGCAATCTGATCTTCCTCACAGACCAGCCATTAGCATGGCACGCCGCCATAAGTGCCCACTACCCTTCTGTGAAGAAAGAGGGGATCTGCAATGGCTGGAAAATCAAAATTAAAGAGGTAGAAGACCCAGACACTGTCATGACAACAGTCAACATGTATAAGAACGGGACTGTCATGGTGCAGGGGAACCTCACACCATTTGAGCTGGACTTTCTCCTTATAAAGGAACGGGCCCAACAGGAGAAATCTGCCCCCACTGACAACAACCACACCCTGCCAGAGACAGACACCACCCCCACTTCAGGCTGCCCTCTGCTGACCCTGAGAAGAAGGAGCCCACCGGTCCAGAACCAGACCCCCAGCTGGACCGCGCCATCACTGACCTGAAGGTTAAATTCATAGAGTTGGAGAGAGAGCTCGTACAGTTGCGAGAGCTAATCAGCCAACAGCCAGCCCAGGACACCAGGGTCCAGCAAGACTCGTCTGCCATCAGCACAGAGCTCACCAAGCTGAGGCAGGACAGAGACAGCAACAGGAGAGAGCTGTCCACCGTGAGGACTGAGGTGCGAGAGCTGCAGCAGGACAGAGAGAGTCACATGGCACGGCTGACCGCTCTGACAGAGGAGGTGAGGGAGCTGAGAGAGGAGAGACGGAGCTACAGGAGGGAACTGACTGCTCTGTCTGAGGAGCTTCAGGAGAGAGAGAGAGTTAAAGAGCAGCTGGACTCACACCCAGACCACAACCAGAACCCTGTGACCCCCATTGAGAGCAGCCAGAACCCTCCAACTCAGCAGCCACCCTCTACTCCCAGCTCCATCTCTAGCCCACATGCTAACCCAACTCCCAGATCCTCCCCCATCACACAGATGACACCACCCCTAGCCCACAACTAACACCACCCCTCATCCTTCCAGACCAGCACAGCAGAGAGGGAAGCCAGACATCGTTATCCTCATCGACTCCAATGGCAAATTCATTGATGAAAACTTTTCCCACCCACACAGTGGCTAAAATCTGGTGTCCAAACACCCAACATGCCATGGACCTGCTGTCAGAGCAGCAGCTGGGATCCCCAAGCCACATCATCATCCACACTGGCTCCAACGACCTGAGGAGCCAGCAGGAGAGTGTCAGAGTCACTCAGAGGAGTGATAGAGAAAGCCTCCACCACCTTCCCCAACAGCAGAGTGGTCATGTCAACCCTGCTACCAAGACCTCCACCCCGACACATCCACAGGATCAACAGCAACATGTCCAGAGACTGTATCCTGAGGCCCAACGTCCACCTGGCCCATCACCCACTCTGGATATCAACTGTCTATACGACCACGTCCATCTGTATAAAAACACAGTCCCCATCTTCGCCCGGACACTGAAAGACGTCGCTCTCAACAGAGACCAATCCACACCCCGCAGAAGGAGCAGCCGGCCCAAAACCCCCTTAGACCAGAAAGGCACCCCACTGGACCACCACCCAGACAACACCCATGGAGACAAGATCATCCTCATCTTCTTCCACACCATGCCCCCTAAGATCCCACCAGGGCAGCTATGATTACCCTCAAGCAAGGCCAGAACCACTCCTGTCCCCAGGGGTCCCACCCCAACCACAGCGACGGGAGCTACACCCTGACCCACTGAGTTATGCTCAGGCAGTGAAGAGAGCAGCAGGCCCAACCCTTACCACCACCACCCTGTCCCTGAACCCACCCACACCCCCCCACACGACGCTGAGAGACATCCAGCAGATGCTCAGCCTGCTCTGCTCCCACCTGATAGGTCAGGTACCACAGTAGACAATCAGTACTCATTGTTTGTTTGCTTGCTTGCATACAGTAGACAAAAAAAAAAAAAAAAAACTGTTATGTAAAATTGTTAAATCTATCGTATATTGAAATCCCATAGATCTAATGTGTTCTTAAATTAACCTATTTATTGACAACCAGGGATTTGGGAGTTTATCTCATTTTAATGTTGAATGCTCTGAATCTTTCTCTGTTTTAAGTTAAATGCAATCTAAATCATTTATTATTTCATGTTGGAATGTCCAGGGTCTGAGGTCCTCTGCTTTTGGCCTTAAGAGCAGGACCCCAGACTTCACCAAAGAGTTAGGACATGCAGATGTGATTGTTTTACAGGAGACCTGGTGTAGAGGAGACATGTCCACTGGTTGTCCCTTAGGCTATAGAGAGATAGTGTTCCCATCCACCAAACTCAAAGGAGTAACCCAGGGCAGGGATCCAGGAGGAATGCTGATTTGGTTCAAGGCTAAACTTGTACACTCAATAGAACTAATCAAAAAAGGCGAATTTTCAATTTGGCTCAAAATAAAAAGAGAGGTGGTCGCCATGGATAAAGACATATTCATGTGTACAGCATATATCCCCCCATCAGAATCCCCTTATTATAGTGGAAATAGTTTCTCCATTCTTGAAGATGAGATCAATCAGTACCAGGCCCAGGGAAGTGTCCTGATTTGTGGGGACCTTAATGCCAGGACAGGTATAGAACCAGATTCTATTAGCCCACAGGGAGACAAACATATACCTGGCCAAATCAGCACTCCCCTCCCTTCACATCCCCACAGGAACAACTTTGACAAAACTGTCAACAAAAGCGGGCAGCAACTACTGCAGCTGTGCCGAACGCAGGGTCTGAACATTGTTAACGGTCGGCTTGGAGGGGACTCCTTTGGTCACTACACACACAGCTCTCCTCTTGGCAATAGCTCAGTAGATTATAGCATCACAGACCTCCACCCCTTCTGTCTGAGGGCATTCACAGTCAGCCCCCTAACACCCTTATCTGATCATAGTGAAATGACACTCTACATTAAAAAGACAGTAACAGACCCTCACGCAGCAGAACCCAGTGAACTGAACTATACCAAACAACCTTATAGATGGACAAACAATAGCAAGGACGACTACCAGAAAGCAATCAGACATCAAACAATTCAATCCCAATTAGACCATTTTCTATCCACCCTATATCCCCACAGTAATGATGGCCTGAATCAGGCTGTATGGGATATTAACAGCCCACCCTATATCCCCACAGTAGTGATGGCCTGAATCAGGCTGTATGGGATATTAACAGCCCACCCTATATCCCCACAGTATGAGGCCTGAATCAGGCTGTATGGGATATTAACAGCCCACCCTATATCCCCACAGTAGTGATGGCCTGAATCAGGCTGTATGGGATATTAACAGCCCACCCTATATCCCCACAGTAATGATGGCCTGAATCAGGCTGTATGGGATATTAACAGCCCACCCTATATCCCCACAGTAATGATGGCCTGAATCAGGCTGTATGGGATATTAACAGCCCACCCTATATCCCCACAGTAATGATGGCCTGAATCAGGCTGTATGGGATATTAACAGCCCACCCTATATCCCCACAGTAATGATGGCCTGAATCAGGCTGTATGGGATATTAACAGCATCTTTGATGTGGCAGATTTATCCAATCTGAAAAAACCACATTATCATAAATCAAAAAAGTCAGCCAATGAAAAGTGGTTTGATACAGACTGCAGACATCTGAGAAAAACCCTCAGAAGTTGATCAAATCAAAACACAGACAACCTGACAATCCTGAGCTCCGCCTCCAATATTGGGAAACACTGAAACTATACAGAAGAACACTCAGAACTAAAAGGGAGCAACATGCGCAGCACCAACTTGAAATCATTGAAGAGTCCATTGACTCAAATACTTTCTGGAAGAAACGGCACTCTTTCAGCAAAACCACAGGAAGAACTGGCTATTCAAAATGGAGACATTTGGAAAACACACTTTGAAAACCTGTAGAGTACCATTACACTGAATTCAGCCCAAAAGGATCTCAACAAAATACACATTCTAGAATCAGTCGTTAAAGACAACCAGAACCCTTTAGACTATAACATTACTATAGAAGAGATCCTGGCTAAAACCCAGACCCTACAACCAAGGAAGGCCAGCGGTCCTGCTAAAACCCAGACCCTACAACCAAGGAAGGCCAGCGGTCCTGCTAAAACCCAGACCCTACAACCAAGGAAGGCCAGCGGTCCTGCTAAAACCCAGACCCTACAACCAAGGAAGGCCAGCGGTCCTGCTAAAACCCAGACCCTACAACCAAGGAAGGCCAGCGGTCCTGCTAAAACCCAGACCCTACAACCAAGGAAGGCCAGCGGTCCTGCTAAAACCCAGACCCTACAACCAAGGAAGGCCAGCGGTCCTGCTAAAACCCAGACCCTACAACCAAGGAAGGCCAGCGGTCCTGCTAAAACCAGACCTACAACCAAGGAAGGCCAGCGGTCCTGCTAAAACCCAGACCCTACAACCAAGGAAGGCCAGCGGTCCTGCTAAAACCCAGACCCTACAACCAAGGAAGGCCAGCGGTCCTGCTAAAACCAGACCCTACAACCAAGGAAGGCCAGCGGTCCTGCTAAAACCAGACCCTACAACCAAGGAAGGCCAGCGGTCCTGCTAAAACCCAGGCCCTACAACCAAGGAAGGCCAGCGGTCCTGCTAAAACCCAGGCCCTACAACCAAGGAAGGCCAGCGGTCCTGCTAAAACCCAGACCCTACAACCAAGGAAGGCCAGCGGTCCTGCTAAAACCCAGACCCTACAACCAAGGAAGGCCAGCGGTCCTGCTAAAACCCAGACCCTACAACCAAGGAAGGCCAGCGGTCCTGCTAAAACCCAGGCCCTACAACCAAGGAAGGCCAGCGGTCCTGCTAAAACCCAGACCCTACAACCAAGGAAGGCCAGCGGTCCTGCTAAAACCCAGACCCTACAACCAAGGAAGGCCAGCGGTCCTGCTAAAACCCAGACCCTACAACCAAGGAAGGCCAGCGGTCCTGCTAAAACCCAGACCCTACAACCAAGGAAGGCCAGGTCCTGCTAAAACCCAGACCCTACAACCAAGGAAGGCCAGCGGTCCTGCTAAAACCCAGGCCCTACAACCAAGGAAGGCCAGCGGTCCTGCTAAAACCCAGACCCTACAACCAAGGAAGGCCAGCGGTCCTGCTAAAACCCAGACCCTACAACCAAGGAAGGCCAGCGGTCCTGCTAAAACCCAGACCCTACAACCAAGGAAGGCCAGCGGTCCTGCTAAAACCCAGACCCTACAACCAAGGAAGGCCAGCGGTCCTGCTAAAACCCAGACCCTACAACCAAGGAAGGCCAGCGGTCCTGCTAAAACCCAGACCCTACAACCAAGGAAGGCCAGCGGTCCTGCTAAAACCCAGACCCTACAACCAAGGAAGGCCAGCGGTCCTGCTAAAACCCAGACCCTACAACCAAGGAAGGCCAGCGGTCCTGCTAAAACCCAGACCCTACAACCAAGGAAGGCCAGCGGTCCTGCTAAAACCCAGACCCTACAACCAAGGAAGGCCAGCGGTCCTGCTAAAACCCAGACCCTACAACCAAGGAAGGCCAGTGGTCCTGCTAAAACCCAGACCCTACAACCAAGGAAGGCCAGCGGTCCTGCTAAAACCCAGACCCTACAACCAAGGAAGGCCAGCGGTCCTGCTAAAACCCAGACCCTACAACCAAGGAAGGCCAGCGGTCCTGCTAAAACCCAGACCCTACAACCAAGGAAGGCCAGCGGTCCTGCTAAAACCAGACCCTACAACCAAGGAAGGCCAGCGGTCCTGCTAAAACCCAGACCCTACAACCAAGGAAGGCCAGCGGTCCTGCTAAAACCCAGACCCTACAACCAAGGAAGGCCAGCGGTCCTGCTAAAACCCAGACCCTACAACCAAGGAAGGCCAGCGGTCCTGCTAAAACCAGACCCTACAACCAAGGAAGGCCAGCGGTCCTGCTAAAATCCAGACCCTACAACCAAGGAAGGCCAGCGGTCCTGCTAAAACCAGACCCTACAACCAAGGAAGGCCAGGTCCTGCTAAAACCAGACCCTACAACCAAGGAAGGCCAGTCCTGCTAAAACCCAGACCCTACAACCAAGGAAGGCCAGCGGTCCTGCTAAAACCCAGGCCCTACAACCAAGGAAGGCCAGGTCCTGCTAAAACCCAGACCCTACAACCAAGGAAGGCCAGTGGTCCTGCTAAAACCCAGACCCTACAACCAAGGAAGGCCAGCGGTCCTGCTAAAACCAGACCCTACAACCAAGGAAGGCCAGCGGTCCTGCTAAAACCCAGGCCCTACAACCAAGGAAGGCCAGCGGTCCTGCTAAAACCCAGACCCTACAACCAAGGAAGGCCAGCGGTCCTGCTAAAACCCAGACCCTACAACCAAGGAAGGCCAGCGGTCCTGCTAAAACCCAGACCCTACAACCAAGGAAGGCCAGCGGTCCTGCTAAAACCCAGACCCTACAACCAAGGAAGGCCAGCGGTCCTGCTAAAACCCAGACCCTACAACCAAGGAAGGCCAGGTCCTGCTAAAACCCAGACCCTACAACCAAGGAAGGCCAGCGGTCCTGCTAAAACCCAGACCCTACAACCAAGGAAGGCCAGCGGTCCTGCTAAAACCCAGACCCTACAACCAAGGAAGGCCAGCGGTCCTGCTAAAACCCAGACCCTACAACCAAGGAAGGCCAGCGGTCCTGCTAAAACCAGACCCTACAACCAAGGAAGGCCAGCGGTCCTGCTAAAACCAGACCCTACAACCAAGGAAGGCCAGCGGTCCTGCTAAAACCCAGACCCTACAACCAAGGAAGGCCAGCGGTCCTGCTAAAACCCAGACCCTACAACCAAGGAAGGCCAGGTCCTGCTAAAACCCAGGCCCTACAACCAAGGAAGGCCAGCGGTCCTGCTAAAACCCAGACCCTACAACCAAGGAAGGCCAGCGGTCCTGCTAAAACCAGACCCTACAACCAAGGAAGGCCAGCGGTCCTGCTAAAACCCAGCCCTACAACCAAGGAAGGCCAGCGGTCCTGCTAAAACCCAGACCCTACAACCAAGGAAGGCCAGCGGTCCTGCTAAAACCCAGGCCCTACAACCAAGGGCCACGGTCCTGATGGCATTTTAAATGAAATGCTGAAATGTAGCAGCCATAAGTTCAACACTGCCATGTTGAAAGTATTCAACCTGGTTCTGAGCATTGGACATTTCCCTGACATCTGGAGCAAAGGAATCATCACACCAATATTTAAAAATGGAAATAAATTTGACCCAAACAATTACCGAGGCATATGTGTCAGCAGCAACCTGGGGAAGTTATTCTGCAGCATCCTAAACAGCCGACTGCAAGACTTCCTCAGTGAACATAATGTCCTGAGCAAGAGTCAGATTGGATTTACACCATCGGACTACAGACCATGTATATACCCTCCACACCCTCATTCAGAAACATGTCCACCAAAATAAGAAGATTTTCTCTTGTTTTGTAGATTTCAAAAAAGCATTCGACTCAATTTGGCAGAACGGTCTGTTCCTGAAGCTGATTGAAAACGGTGTGGGGGGGAAACATATGATATCATTAAAACAATGTATACAAATAATAAATGTGCTGTGAAAATGGGCAATATGGAAACAGATTTCTTCCCCCAAAGTAGAGGGGTGAAACAGGGCTGCAGTCTCAGCCCCACCCTATTTAACATTTATATTGATCAATTGGCTAAATCATTAGAACAATCTGATATCCCTGGACTCACCCTCTCTGACACACAGATGAAATGCCTCCTGTTTGCAGATGATCTAATATTGCTAGCTCCATCTAAGGAGGCATTACAACAGCAAATGGATCATCTGCAAAGCTTCTGTCAGACCTGGGCCCTGACAGTTCATCTGGAGAAGACCAGGATTATGGTCTTCCAGAAACGACCCAGGGGTCAGGGGAACCCACACCGCTTCTTCCTGGGCTCCACTGACATAGAACACACACACAGCTACACATATTTGGGACTAAAAATTACTTCAACAGGAAATTTCAATCTGGCCATTAATGATCTCAGAGACAAAGGAAGAAAGGCTTTCTATGCTATCAAAAAGTCTTCAAATATAGATATACCTGTTAGAATCTGGCTCAAAATATTCAATACAATCATAGAACCAATCGTACTGTATGGTAGCGAAGTGTGGGGTCCTCTTGGAAATCAAGACTTTGATAAATGGACAAAACCCAATAGAAACCCTACATGCGGAGATATGCAAGAGCATCCTGAGAGTCCACAGGAACACCCCCAACAATGGATGCCGAGCTGAGCTAGGCCAATCCCCTTTTAATTAGGATACAAAAAAAGCAGTCAAATTCTACAACCACCTAAAAACCAGTGATCCCAAGTCCTACCATTACAAAGCCCTCCATTGAGAGGAGTCGCCTCAACCAGCTGGTCCTGAGGCTCACCTCCTCTAACAGGCCTCAGGACAGCTCTCACACAATCTGGCCCAACCAAATCATAGCTAAAGAAAAAGAAAATGACATCAACTATTGGACATGTACCACGAAAACCCAAAAGAAACTTCAATGCTATTTGGCTCTAAACAGACAGTACACAGTGGCAAACTATCTGACCGCCGTGACTGACCCAAACTGAGAAAGACATTAACAATGTACAGACTCTGACCACAGCCTGGCCGTAGAGACTGGCCCACACAGGCAGACCTGGTGCCCAGAGAAGAGAGGCTGTGTCAGCTCTGTCCTCAGAGACAGGTGAGAGAGAGAGACGAGAGAGAGACAGGTGAGAGAGAGAGACAGGTGAGAGAGAGAAGAGAAGAGAGGCTGTGTCAGCTCTGTCCACAGAGACAGGTGAGAGAGAGAGACAGGTGAGAGAGAGAGACAGGTGAGAGAGAGAGACAGGTGAGAGAGAGAGAGAAGAGAGGCTTTGTCAGCTCTGTCCACAGAGACAGGTGAGAGAGAGAGACAGGTGAGAGAGACAGACAGGTGAGAGAGAGAGAGAAGAGAGGCTGTGTCAGCTCTGTCCACAGAGACAGGTGAGAGAGAGAGACAGGTGAGAGAGAGAGACAGGTGAGAGAGAGAGAGAAGACAGGCTGTGTCAGCTCTGTCCTCAGAGACAGGTGAGAGAGAGAGACAGGTGAGAGAGAGAGACAGGTGAGAGAGAGAGAGAAGAGAGGCTGTGTCAGCTCTGTCCACAGAGACAGGTGAGAGAGAGAGACAGGTGAGAGAGAGAGAGAAGACAGGCTGTGTCAGCTCTGTCCACAGAGACAGGTGGAGACAGAACAACACTTCCTGCTGCACTGTCAAACATACCAAGACATTAGAACAAAGTTCTTTACAAAGATAACATGTAAACTCCAAGATGTTGAATCACTGTCTGACCAGAGACAGGTGGAGACAGACAGATGAGAGAGAGACAGGTGGAGACAGACAGGTGAGAGAGAGACAGGTGGAGACAGACAGGTGAGAGAGAGACAGGTGGAGACAGACAGGTGAGAGAGAGACCAGAATAAAATGCAACATGTACTTGGAGAAAATAGTGCCAGCAGCATAGAAGCAGCGAAATATGTGAGCGCATGTCACAGCCTAAGAGACAGCTGTTCATCTCCTCACAGCTCACTCTGATTACTCCTCTACTTCATGGGTCTTTTCTACATTTGATACTTGCGGTTTTGTAATAATACATTGTTGTAAATTGTTTAATGAATGAATTGTATTTGTATTTTATCATATCACTATTGAATTGTATTATCCTTGACGCTTTGGCAATATTGTTCACCTGACATTCATGCCTATAAAGCATATTGAATTGAATTGAATTGAGAGAGAGAGAGAGAGAGAGAGAGGGACAGAGACACACAGAGAGAGAGAGAGAGAGAGAGAGGGACAGAGACACACAGAGAGAGAGAGAGAGAGAGGGACAGAGACACACAGAGAGAGAGAGAGAGAGAGGGACAGAGACACACAGAGAGAGAGAGAGAGAGAGAGAGAGAGAGAGGGACAGAGACACACAGAGAGAGAGAGACAGAGACACACAGAGAGAGAGAGAGGGACAGAGACACACAGAGAGAGAGAGACAGAGAGAGACACACACACACACACACACACACACTATGTTTAGTTTAACATCTTGCATGTATAAACACCTTAAATCTTCACGATGAGAAGCTGCAGATATGTATGACTGACTCTCATGATGGATTAACAGGTGTGATGTGAACATATGAACAGGTGTGTGTGTGTCAGGTGAAGGTGTGTGTGTCAGGTGAAGGTGTGTGTGTGTGTCAGGTGAAGGTGTGTGTGTGTGTCAGGTGAAGGTGTGTGTGTGTGTGTCAGGTGAAGGTGTGTGTGTGTCAGGTAAAGGTGTGTGTCAGGTGAAGGTGTGTGTGTGTGTGTCAGGTGAAGGTGTGTGTGTCAGGTGAAGGTGTGTGTGTGTGTCAGGTGAAGGTGTGTGTGTGTGTCAGGTGAAGGTGTGTGTCTGTGTGTCAGGTGAAGGTGTGTGTGTGTGTGTGTCAGGTGAAGGTGTGTGTGTCAGGTGAAGGTGTCTGTGTCAGGTGAAGGTGTGTGTGTCAGGTGAAGGTGTGTGTGTCAGGTGTGTGTGTGTGTGTCAGGTGAAGGTGTGTGTGTCAGGTGAAGGTGTGTGTGTCAGGTGTGTGTGTGTGTGTCAGGTGAAGGTGTGTGTGTCAGGTGAAGGTGTGTGTGTCAGGTGTGTGTGTGTGTCAGGTGAAGGTGTGTGTCTGTGTGTCAGGTGAAGGTGTGTGTGTGTGTCAGGTGAAGGTGTGTGTGTCAGGTGAAGGTGTGTGTGTCAGGTGTGTGTGTGTGTGTCAGGTGAAGGTGCCCTGCTGTATAATCTGGTGTTTGGTGAGTCTCAGATGATAATCAGTTTTCAGAGGAAATAGAAACACAGATACGAAGCTGAAGAGATAAACTGTTGTTGTAGAAACAGATCTTCTGTCTGCAGGAGAGGGACTTATTATCAGGCTGATGCTAAGCTAACTCTGCGCTACGGGCTAATACATATAAAGTCGATGCAAAGACATGAGACACAAACTAGGCCTCATTTTGATTTAAATGTCATCTTTAGGAGAAAACCCCAGAGCTCTACAGCACCTTATATCTGGTTAAAAACTGGATGAAACCCTGAGTGAATGAACTATGGACGTTCCATGATATAAACAGTACCATGAGACACTCTCCAGGGTTTAGTCTGCACCGGGAACAGGAGCTGCGCCCTCAAACCAAAATTCAGATCCCCATAAAATGTTAAAGTGATGCCAGAAAACAACATTTCCTGTAAAACGGTATAATTCCTCCAGAGATCTGAGTCTCAAACAGAGCGTCAGACAGCTTTGTCTTTACGGAGAATGATTATGGGATGGAGGTCGGCTGAAACTGTGATTTCTGAATCAGTTTCTTTTACTGTCCTTTTCTCTGTAGAGGAAGTAAAGAAACCGTAACTCAGAGAACAGATGTTGTTCAGCTTCAGTGTTAGCATGTCAGCATGTTAGCATGTGGACTCCACTCAGAGAACAGATGGGAGTTCAGCTTCAGTGTTAGCATGTTAGCATGATAGCATGTGGACTCCACTCAGAGAACAGATGGAGTTCAGCTTCAGTGTTAGCATGTTAGCATGTGGACTCCACTCAGAGAACAGATGTTGTTCAGCTTCAGTCGACATGTGGAGAATGAGACTTATCACCAGTCACCAAACTGATGGAGCTGATCCTACATTGTTTTGATATGTTTATTTTAACAAATTCAGTTTATTTCGGGTTTAGCGAGCTAACTTCAGGTTAACTCTGGGTCTCCGGTCCTACGACGCTGGTTCTCTTCTTAGCGGGCTAGATCTCCATGGTAACTTATGCTGAACAGCTAGCCTGGTCCGGAGCAGGTTAGGTTGCAGGCTAAGAGATCAACTCAGTGAAAGCACCGCCTGCTGACCAATCAGAGCTCAGTGTGCGGAGTTTAAAGCGATCAAGTCATATTACAGGAGAAAGGAAATACAGAGAAACTGCCGTTGCAGGAAAGACGGCCGGCAAAAATCACCGACTGTGTGAAAGTGAACATGAATAGAATATCACCTCCCATCTTCAGAGCAATCTGACTATTATAACATTAGCGTTAAGAAAGCTTACTGAAATATCTGCCACAACACAAGTAACCGGATCAAAGTAACATTACGTACAGTCCGCGGCACTGTGAGTGCAGACGTGGATGTGTCCCATTATCATTCATATCACATCACATCACATCATAATGTATCATATATCTCCTTATCTGAGTCAGCTGAGCCGTATCTGGCCGTGCAACACTCACAGTGTCACATACTGTATGCAGAAGGATTATTTTAAGCAACACATTAAAGGTAGGGTAAGTAAGAATGGAGAAACCAGCTTGAGTGCGCTAGAATTTGAAAGTACACAACCGGAAAAAATCTGCCCCTTCCTTCAGACTTCCTCACAGAGCCCCTCCTCCAACACACACGAACGCACACATGACCAATGAGGGCACGAGATAAGTTAGTGTACAGATGGAAGGCTGACAGGCAGGTAGGCCATCCAGTTACTTTAGCCGGGCCGGCTCAGATGATTGGTCGTGCTTTTTACAGCGCCACGGCTTCAAAGCATTTAATGTATTCATTGCTATCGGGATGTTAAGAGCATTCCATGGAATATAACAACAAGTGTTTCTGAAGGGAATTACCTACCCCACCTTTAAGTGTTTCTGAAGTGAATTACCTACCCTACCTTTAAGTGCTTCTGAAGTGAATTACCTACCCTACCTTTAAGTGTTTCTGAAGTGAATTACCTACCCCACCTTTAAGTGTTTCTGAAGGGAATTACCTACCCCACCTTTAAGTGTTTCTGAAGGGAATTACGTACCCCACCTTTAAGTGTTTCTGAAGGGAATTACGTACCCCGCCTTTAAGTGTTTCTGAAGTGAATTACCTACCCCACCTTAAAGTTAGGAAACACTCGAGTCAAATGTAATGAAAGTCAGATCGTGTCTTAGACGGGGCAGTGATATAATAAACCTGTTAATGGACGCATTCAAACACTTGTTCTGTTACCAGCTGTATTCACCTCGCAGGTGCAGCTATGTGGCTTTGATCCTGGATCAAGTGTTTAAGTCATGGATGTTTAAAGTTTAACTTCTTCATATGTCTAATATTATAGTTCACTTTTCATTCAGGAAGTATGACGCTGCGCTGTCAGTGCGCTTCTCCATGTTTGTGATCATGCTGCTGTGTTCAGTTTGTGATCATGCTGCTGTGTTCAGTTTGTGATCATGCTGCTGTGTTTGTTGTGTTTCTGTAACTCTGGAACAACAGCTTCCTTCAGGAGGAATAAAGTCTTCTCTGATCTATCGGGGAACAGAAGAGGACTCACTGGACTTCCTGTTGACCCGGGAGCGTTTGCGGTTCTTGGGGCTGGCGGGCCTGTCGGCCGGGTTCTGGGTCACGGACTTTACCAGCCGGTCCATTATCTCGTCTGTAGCGTCGTCATGACAACCGGGCCCGTCCTCCCGACCCGTTGACATCTGAGAGGGACTGACCCGACCCATACCTGCAGGGAGAGAGAGAGAACCTGGGTTAGAACCAGAACCTTAAAGGAGTTAGAACCAGAACCAGAGTTAGTACCGGAGTCAGAACCAGAACCAGACCCAGAGTCAGACCCAGAACCAGATTCAGAACCAGATCCAGAGTGTATAAGGTGTTTCTCACTGCGGACGGCCCGGCTCCTCCTCAGGTTTCCGGACTCTGAGGTTCTGCAGATCAAGAGGTTCTTCATGTTCTCGTGTTCCTCCTGCTGCTCCTCTGAAGGGGGGGGGGAGGGGTCCGAGGGAACAGCCCCGCAGAACTTCTCCGTCTGAGGAGAGAGGAGGGCGGGAGGGAGGTACTACAGTTCAAACAGCTATCATCACGTGAGAAAACAGTGAGAAATCAGATTCAGTTCCTGATCAATCGGAAAAATGTCAGACAGTTTGTGAATAATTATCCGAAAATACTATGTGAAATATATGAAAGTGCCCAAAAAATAGAGAGGGGTCTGCCTGCAGGCCTCCACTCTCAGGACAGTTCCGGTGCAGGCGCCACTCTCAGGACACCTCCACTCTCAGGACACCGCCACTCTCAGGACACCTCCACTCTCAGGACACCTCCACTCTCAGGACACCGCCACTCTCAGGACACGCCACTCTCAGGACACCGCCACTCTCAGGACACCGCCACTCTCAGGACACCGCCACTCTCAGGACACCTCCACTCTCAGGACGCCTCCACTCTCAGGACACCGCCACACTCAGGACACCTCCACTCTCAGGACACCGCCACACTCAGGACACCTCCACTCTCAGGACACCTCCACTCTCAGGACACCGCCACACTCAGGACACCTCCACTCTCAGGACACCTCCACTCTCAGGACACCGCCACTCAGGACACCGCCACTCTCAGGACACCTCCACTCTCAAGACACGCCACTCTCAGGACCCCTCCACTCTCAGGACACCGCCACACTCAGGACACCGCCACTCTCAGGACACCTCCACTCTCAAGACACGCCACTCTCAGGACCCCTCCACTCTCAGGACACCTCCACTCTCAGGACACCTCCACTCTCAGGACACCGCCACACTCAGGACACCTCCACTCTCAGGACACCTCCACTCTCAGGACCCCTCCACTCTCAGGACACCTCCACTCTCAGGACACCTCCACTCTCAGGACACCGCCACATTCAGGACACCGCCACTCTCAGGACACCTCCACTCTCAAGACACGCCACTCTCAGGACCCCTCCACTCTCAGGACACCGCCACACTCAGGACACCGCCACTCTCAGGACACCTCCACTCTCAGGACACCTCCACTCTCAGGACCCCGCTACTCTCAGGACACCTCCACTCTCAGGACACCTCCACTCTCAGGACACCTCCACTCTCAGGACACCTCCACTCTCAGGACACTTCCACTCTCAGGACACCTCCACTCTCAGTACACCTCCACTCTCAGGACACCTCCACTCTCAGGACACCTCCACTCTCAGGACCCCTCCCGAATGGCAAACGCGACCCGCCATCGGAGAGCCTCCGCCGGCCCGGCCTAGTGCCGGTTCTCTGGCGGTCGGTTCCTCCGGACTGCGGGTTCGACTCTGATGGCCGGGAGGATGTGCTGCGTGGGGTGGGGGACTTCCCCCACTCTGCGTGTCTCTTCCTTCCCGGGCCGCCCGATATGCCGAGTCGACGCACAACTGTTGATTGGTGTCAGTGCCAGAAACACTTTTTAGGAGCAATGCGCGCATGGTATAGATGTGGCGCATACATCTCAATTCCTACTCTTTTCCTTCAATCTATCCTAAGGGAGTGCATGTACGTAGACACGTTGTGCCTCTCCACCTCTGTTTCTTACTTGCTACCCTTTTCCCTCAACCTATCCTAAGGGAGTGCATGTACGTAGACACGTTAGTTTAGCTGCTATAGGCTTGGACTGTCGGGGGACACCTTACTTCTTCCTTCTCTCTGTCTGTACCTGTCTACTCTCATGTTCCCAATAACCCAGCTTCCCCCAAATTTCTTTTTGGTGTCTATCTACGCCGGGATCCTGAGTCGAGGCTGATCCTGTTGCTGTGGTCCTGAGTCCTGGATCCTCTATCCTGAGTTCTTGATCTGAGTCCTGGACTTCGAGTCGTCGCTGAACCTGTCTCTGCGGTCCTGCCTGACTCTCATCATACTACTTCCCTGATGGCTCCCACAGGATTGTTGACATCCTCGTGGATTCATCTTCTTATTATAGACACATGCATTTCCAAACATTTGGTCTGCCTACGCTGTAAAATGTATTATCTCTTCGATTCACACACGGCATCTATTGCACGTCTGTCCGTCCTGGGAGAGGGATCCCTCCTCTGTTGCTCTCCCTGAGGTTTCTCCCATGTTCCCCTTTAAACTGTGGGTTTTTCCCTTTTTGGAAGTTTTTCCTTGTACGATGTGAGGGTCTAAGGACAGAGGGTGTCGTATTGTCATACTGATATTCTGTACAAACTGTGAAGTCCACTGAGACAAATGTAACATTTGTGATATTGGGCTATATAAATAAACATTGATTGATTGATGTTTCAATAATAATAATAATTAAAACTGCGGTCGCAGAAGTGCGCGCAGTGATGAGCGGGCCCTCCCGTCCGTGCGCCTGTCGGGGAGGGCGGCCGGTCGTCCCGGCATCAAGCAGACGCGCGCGAGTCCTCCGAAATGAGCCGTTTGTCATTTCTCTAATTTTCGCGTCCCAGGCTCCCAGGTCCTCCGGCAGCGACCCGGAAACGGATGTCGGCCGCCGTCTCGAAGGAAAACAAATTTCTCTAAAGGCTCGTCGAGGATCGATTATCGAGGAGGCTGTCTGGAGGAGCCGTAACCGAGGATACACTGATTTAGAGGAGAGAGGAGAGAGAGGAGAGAGGAGAGGAGAGAGAGAGGAGAGTCTCTGGAGGAGCTATAACCGAGGGTACACTGATGTATCCTCCGGAGTCGATTTCAGCCAACAGTGATGTTTAAAAGAGGCGTGACGCATGGCTGGACTTATGTCAAGGAAGCAAAGCTCTGCAAACTGTTCCCGTTGTGATTATAAGTTATTTAAGAGGATCAAATGTGCATCAGACTTTCTGCCCTTTACCGTTTGTTTACTCACTAATCACATCTCGCCTGGATGTTAGGCTATTTTTTTTTAATCCAACTGCTTTCATTCAGACGCGATGTTTACAGTGAGAACAGCAATAACATATGTAACAGGCCTACATTGCACACTTTATTTGTATGCTTTAGTAGATATCTACAAGTAAAGAGTAGATATTATTCATGAAACCATATAGTGTTCACATAATAAAATATACAAGGGCTGTAGCCTGATATACATGATATGCTTTAGGAGCTGTATGTGTGTGTTGTACAGTGAGTAGGTGTCTGTTGTAATTTAATTTGCCGCCAGCAGAGGCGGTGTGTGTGTGTGGGTTAGGGCTAACCCTAACCCTAAACCCTAACCCTAACCAGTTATGAGCATTTCTTTGTAAGCCCCGACTTTTTGCAAACAGGTTTAGATTAATGACGGCAATATTTATCGACTGAACATGCTCATTTTCTACGGTAATGTGTCTGACCCTCCACCGATGCTGTATACTAAGTGTGGCGTTGAAAAACAAAAAATGGAAATTTAAGGTAATATTTTACTGTTTTTAACATTATGCTAATTAAAAAAAATGAAGTAGGCGGAGCTTAGGGGTTCATGGAGATAATATGTAGAGTAGGTACACCGAATAAGTGTGCAAAATTTCAGGTCATTCGGAGTTAACGGTGCGACTTTGTAAATGTTTCCATAATGGAAATGTAGTAGTTTGGATTAATGTATTTGTCAAAAATTGTACATTCTCCGTTAGCTTACGAGCTCCCCGTTCGAGCGAATGTAGCAATCACATTGGATATGCGCTTAAGTTGTCCTAGATTGGAATTTTTCCGATCATTTCCCTATGAGGAATTATGAAATGTGCTTAAAATGCATGAAAAACGCACATTTTCAAAATGGCCGACTTTCTGGGGGGCGGGGCTAATGAAAAGTAATTGAAATATGTGTGCAATCATAATAGCAATGTGTATACAGCGTTTCGTGAATATCGGAAAAACGATATGCGAGTAGTTTGGAGTAATTTGTGACATGTAAATGGTCAAAAATGGAAAATTCTCCGTTGGCTTACGAGCTCCTCGTTTGAGCGATCGACTATTCCTTCGCAATTTAGCATCACATTGGATATGGGCTGAACTTGTCGTGGACTGGAATTTTTCCGATCATTTCCCTAGGAGGAGTTCGCAAGAATGTGCTTAAAATGCATGAAAAACGCACATTTTTCAAAATGGCCGACTTTCTCGGGGGCGGGGCTAATGGAAGCTAATTAGAAATATGTCCGTAATTCCATGAGGAATCTTTGTGCCAAAATTCGTGAAGTTCTGAGAAACTATATGTGACTACCACACAATAGGGGGCGCTAGTGAGCAGTTTTTTTGAAAAATTACGTTTTTTTTTACATTCTCGAAAAGGTCGTGGGCTGTGACGTGTGTCCCAAGTTTTGCGTCCGAAGCTATTTTATGCTATCGCAATTTAAAAAAAATGTATAGGCCACGCCCACATTCTGCATTTGTTGCGACACTTTAAATCTCAGTTCGTAGTCACCCCGAGAGTATGTGTAAAAAAAAAAAATATTCGTCCATCCGTTCTTGAGTTATAAATTGGTGGTGTTTTTGGCGCCCCCTATAGTCCAAAATGAAAATGCTTTGGTGTGCCTATTCCCAAGACGGACTGAACCTATCCACCAAAATCTGTGATATATGGATACATTGTTGATGAGTTATGAGCATTTATTTCTAAGCCCCGCTTTTGCTAGTACGTTTTGATTCATGGCGGCAATATTTATCGTTAACATGCTCATTTTCTACGTAATGTGTCTGACCCTCCGCCGATGCTGTATACGAAGTTTGGTGTTCAAAAACTGAAAATTGAAATTTAAGTGAATATTTCACTGTTTTGAACATTATGCTAATTAGAAAAAAATAAAAGTAGGCGGAGCTTAGGGTCCAAGAGGATTATTTGTAGAACAGGTCCACCCGGATATGTGTGCAAAATTTCAGGTCATTGGAGTTACGGTGCGACTTTGTAAATTTATTCCGAAATGGGATTTTCATAGGTGGCGCTAGCGAGCATTGGAATATTTAACCCATTGACTCCAGAATGTTGAATTTTTCACCGGTCCTGGCGTCCGTGCAAAATTATACAACTTTGTGAGCGTCCTAAAGCCTCAAAAACAGGAAACGCAGCACTAATAATAATAAGAAGAAGAATACCAATAACAATAGGTTCCTCGCACTTCGTGCTAGGACACCGTTGGGTCCTAGCACTCCGTGCTCGGGCCCTAATAAGAAGTTTCCGTTAGCAGGTAATTACCGGACTATGACCGGATATGCTTTAAAACTCAGTTAATGGGGCTCATTTTTATATTGCTTCATTTTATAAACAGATGGAAAAGTAGATGAAGTACATTTTTCAAAAGTCTCTCTCTCTCTCTCTCTCTCTCTCTCTCTCTCTCTCTCTCTCTCTCTCTCTCTCTCTCTCTCTCTCTCTCTCCTCTCTCTCTCTCTCTCTCTTCTCTCTCTCTCCTCTCTCTCTCTCTCTCTCTCTCTCTCTCTCTCTCTCTCTCTCTCTCTCTCTCTCTCTCTCTCTCTCTCTCTCTCTCTCTCTCTCTCTCTCTATCTCTCTCTCTCTCTCTCTCTCTCTCCTTCTTCTCTCTCTCTCTCTCTCTCTCTCTCTCTCTCTCTCTCTCTCTCTCTCTCTCTCTCTCTCTCTCTCTCAAAGGAGCTTTATTGGCATGAAAGCTAAATGAAACAATTTTGCCAAAGCATCAAAATACAAAATAATTAACAACATACATTTCAAATTTGTACATATTATTGATATATATATGTGATACACACGTGTGTGTTTCTTTGGGTGCGTGTGTGTGTGTGTCTCATTCACTGTCCCTCAGGTTGTGGCATGTGTATACATATTGGGCAGCAAGGTGTGCCTTGTCTCCTTCTCCTAGGAGTACTCTCAGTCTTGAGAGGTCATTAACCTCCTTGAAACCTGGGATTACAGAGTTCAACTTGTTCCAGTAAATGCTCCTTCCTTCGTTGAATGTTTGGCACTTGAGGAGGAAGTGCATCTCTGTCTCAGTCTCACCTGTCGTACAGTCTCTCTCTCTCTCTCTCTCTCTCTCAGGAGGAAGTGCATCTCTGTCTCAGTCTCACCTGTCGTACAGTCTCTCTCTCTCTCTCTCTCTCTCTCTCTCTCTCCTCTCTCTCTCTCTCTCTCAGGAGGAAGTGCATCTCTGTCTCAGTCTCACCTGTCGTACAGTGACCACATATTCTGTTTCCTTTTGGTTGCCAGGATCTTTTGTGTCTTCCTGTTGCCAGTTTGTGGTCACTGAGCCTGTGCTTGGTTAGGATCTGTCTCTGCTTTCTATCTCTGACAGTAGAGAGATATTCTGCCAGCTCATAATCTCTGTTTAGAGCCAGGTAACATTCTAATCTACTGCTTTTAGTTTCTTCTTTCCAATGTTGTAAATAGTTGTGTTTACATTGTGCTATAATGCGTTTGACTGTGATTGGTGTTTGGAGAGCAGTGTTGTTGAGAGACTGGTCAGAGTGGCTCTGAGAGGGGGCAGTTAGCCTCAGCACCACTGACATAGGGGACTCTCTGGGGTTAGCTCTTGGCTTTGGAGGGCTTTGGAGTGGAGGGTGTCTCGGGGGCTGGATCTAAGGTGGTTAAAGAATGTTAGTGCTCTCTTTTGAGTGTTAATTATCAGAGGGTATCTGCCTCATTCTGCTCTACATGCATTTGTTGGTGTTTTTCTCTGAACACGTCAAATGTATCTGCAGAATTCTGCATGTAAAGACTCTGTTGGATGTTTGTCCCAGCGGGTATAGCTCTGGTGACTGAGTGGACCCCATACTTCACTACCGTACAGCGCAATGGGCTGGATCACACTATCAAAGATTTTGAGCCAGATTTTAATTGGAATTTGGACATTATAAAATGTTCTCTTAATTGCATTTAGAGCTCTTCTGGCTTTTTCTTTGAGTGCATTCACTGCCATGTTGAAACTTCCTGATGCTGTTATGGTTAACCAAGGTAGGTATAACTCATACTATGTTCAATGATATGATTGTTTATGGTAAACTGGTATTTGTTCTCCTGACATCTGGGGCGTTTTTGGAAAACCATGACATTAGTTTTCTTCATATTGACTGCCAGGGCCCAGTTCTTACAGTACTGGTCTACTATGTCCAGCTGTTGTTGTAGTCCTTGTTCAGTAGGAGACAGCAGAACAAGGTCACCAGCATAAAGCAGACACTTCACCTCTCTATCTAGGAGGCAGAGGCCAGGAGCAGCACATTGATCCAACTGAACAGCAAGTTCATTTATATATACATTAAATAAAGTGGGACTTAAATTGCAACCCTGACGAACAGCTCTTCTCTGGGTGAAGAATTCAGTTTGTTTGTCTCCAATTTTAACAGCACACTTATTTTCCAAATACATTGATTTAACCAGATCATACATGTTGCCCCCTATACCACAATGTAGAAGTCTATAATAGAGCCCTTCATGCCAAATAGAGTGGAACGCTTTCTTGAAATCGATGAAACAAGTGAATATCTTACCATTCTTTGTTTGGTGTACATGTTTGTTCATTAAAGTGTGAAGGGTATACATGGTCGGTGGTGCGGTGTTTTGGAAGGAAGCCAATTCGATTTTGACTCAAGATGGATTGTTGGTTAAGGAAATCTTGTATTCTTGTATTTAGAATACTACAGAATAATGTCCCCAGACAGCTGCTGACACAGATGCCACGGTAGTTCTTAGGGTCTTTGTCTCCACTCTTATGAATGGGGAAATGAGCCCTTTGCACCAGAGGAAAACATCCTGACTGCAATATGATACTGAACAGCTTGAACACTGTACCCTGCATCTCTGGGGTGCTGCATCTGAGCATTTCCTTTTGAATGTTGTCTGGGCCACAAGCTTTCCTTGGCCGGAGAGATTGTGTCTGTGTGGTCAACTCTTCCCAAGTCATTGGGAAATCAGGGGTTTTGGTGGTCTTAATAGTTTCTCTCCTAATGTTCGGAGTTTCTCTTTTGTAATACATTGATCTGAATTCATTAGATTTATTGGTATGTCTTTGTACAAACTTTCTAAATGTTCTCTCCAGATGTCACCGTTTTGGATGGGTAATGCTTGTGGTTGTTTTGTGTTGAAGTTGTTCCACAGATCCCAGAATTGATTTTGATCAATGGCTTTCTCAATATCTTCAAGTTTCATGTGGGTATCATTTTGTTTTTTGTTCCTTATTATCTCTCTCTCTGTCTCTCTCTCGTTTATGTCCATGCTCTCCTGATCGGCCTTTATAGAGAGCACCGATCAAACTATTAAGAGTGAATATCGGCCGATAATGATCAGCGGCCGATCGATCGGCGCATCCCTAATTATTACCGGACATTTTGAATTTACCGGTTTTTAATAAATGTTACCAGCTAAAAAAAACGGAAACCCTGATATCTATATATATATATTTAAGCAATAGCTCACGACAGGCCGTGGTATATGGTCATTATATCACAGCTAAGGGGCGTGGTTCGGCCCAACGGAGGTAGAATGGCTTACGAGGTCACTTGTATAGGCTGAGGTTGTTCCAGGCTGTTGCTCGGCGTGGCCAGAATATTGCTCCACTTTCTCCGGCCCCCGAGATTCGGCTTCCAGCAGCTCTGGAGAGAGCTTTCGCACCTGTGGCCACTAACGGTCATCATGTCTCTGCTTTGTTTCAAGACCCGCATCAGAAAGCTTTTGAATGGAGGTTATTCTCCAGTTGGTCTACCTGCTCTTCACGGAGCTCTGCATGTCGTGGTTTAGGTGCTCTCTGGAGATAGGCCCTGCTCAATCCACTCCTCCATAGAGAGGCCACCCCAGAGGTCCAAGTTGAGTAAGGGACAATGTGCAGCGAGGCGGTCATTATGGGTAAAAGAACACCCGACAGGCAGATCAAAAACAGTCCGTTGTTACCGTTTGAACTACGTAGCAACGGCAGGAACTGCTTCCATAGCGTTTTTGCGGACGTTTTTGATGACGGATTTGAAAACATCGTTGCTTGCTTTAAAAGTAGCTCAATCCATGATGTCAAACCTTGGGAAGTATCTAGATATCCCTGCCCTGATGCCAAAGGAACTGCACACTGAATATGTGTTGCCGTTTGATGTCTATGTCTGGACCGCTGCGTAAAAAGGAGGGTTTCTGCCCCGTTACAGTTTGCTTTCAGCCCAACTGTATACAGTTAAATCGACCGGACTTCTTTCTGCAGATGTGAGCGTCCTTAACAACGGTCAATAAGTCCTTGCTGCACATTATCCCTTAACAACGGTCAATAAGTCCTTGCTGCACACTATCCCTTAACAACGGTCAATAAGTCCTTGCTGCACACTATCCCTTAACAACGGTCAATAAGTCCTTGCTGCACATTATCCCTTAACAACGGTCAATAAGTCCTTGCTGCACATTATCCCTTAACGGTCAATAAGTCCTTGCTGCACATTATCCCTTAACAACGGTCAATAAGTCCTTGCTGCACATTATCCCTTAACAACGGTCAATAAGTCCTTGCTGCACATTATCCCTTAACAACGGTCAATAAGTCCTTGCTGCACATTATCCCTTAACAACGGTCAATAAGTCCTTGCTGCACATTATCCCTTACATGCTTCCATCTTGAGCTTTGTGAGTTAGTCAGTTTCCTAACGGACGTAATGTAACAGCTGTAACGGTTGTAGCTTTTCTCAGACGCGGAGGGATACTGACTTGTTGTGAAAAGTAACTACAATTCTACCCGTGATATACGCTCATTATATCACGGCTAAGAACCAATCAGATCTACCCGTGATATACGCTCATTATATCACGGCTAAGAACCAATCAGATCTACCAGTGATATACACTCATTATATCACGGCTAAGAACCAATCAGATTGCTTGATTTGACTTGTCCGTTTTATAAATATATATATATATATATCTATATATATATATATCTATATATATACAGTGTTGGGCAAGTTACTTCCAAAATGTAATACATTACATATGACTTATTACTGTCTTTTTTTAAAGGGCCCATGTCATGCTTTTCCGGTTCTGACCCGTCCCCTTGTGTTATGAAGGTTTTTCTGCATGTAAACGGTCTGCAGAGTCACAAACCCTCAAAGTGCACCCTGTAGGGAGTAAAACTCTAACACAGAAAAGACCTCCCCAAAACGCCTCGTTGGAGATTTCTCATTTTCCAATGTTTTCTTCGTGGGTATCGCTACGTAGGGATACCCAGTAGCCACGCCCAGAGCTATGGCCGCATCCTCTGCCAGCCTTTCACGAAACAAAGCTTCCCAAACCTTTCAGCGGTTCATGGTGGATATGCACAGCGTAGGGCTCTGAAGAACGATGCTGTTCCTACTTTGTTTGGACCAGCGGGAGAGTCGGGTACACAACCTGTAAGTATTCATTGCTGTTTGTGTATTTATGATGTTTAAAACAAACAAGGTATCTACCACGACTGTTTAAATGGGTAAACGTTTTTCGGGCTGCTACGTTGGGATGGCGGAGAAATGCTCTCCGCAGACCCATGCTCACAGCGTTATAAACCTTTTTCTTACTCAATATCAAGCCACACTTATTGTTTTTACTTCGGCTGTGAGTGTGTGTGCTCAGGATGAGTTTCGCTTGTTCTCGCTGTATCTGTATCGCTATCACGGAAGCCTGTCCGCTCCTCGCAGCAACGAGCAGCTGCACGTCGCGTGACCAATCAGAGCACAGTGGGCTCACAGGGAGGGGGGGCAGGAGCTCCAACAAGCCGTGTAGGACAGAGAGTGAATACACAGACTATACAGAGATGCTGTGTGAGAAACCAGTGTGAGTTTGGAACATTGCACAATATAAATCTATTCTACTAGACCTCAACAATGGAACTATGATCAGTAGAAATGGCCATGACATGGGACCTTTAAGTAATAAGTTACATTTCAATATTACTGTCTTTGAAATGTAATGAGTTACACTACTTTTATATTACTTTTGAGTTACTTTCACCAAAATAACCGCAAAATAATGGCTAGGTATTTTAAATGCTAAAATGTAGTTTGGTGCAGCAACTGTGTAGGCCCTTAAGGCCCGGACACACCAAGCTCACACCAAAGAACTGACACAGACGGACCCCGACTGTTGTGTCGCACTGGAACACACCGCAAAGACTTCAGCCGACGGCCAAGAAGCACGTACGAACTGCTGAGTGGCAGTAACTCTCCTTACCAGCAGGCAGCGGTAGTGTGTATTCGTCATTCAAAAGAGGCAACACCCGGAAGACAGACTGCGTGATAACCGAGAGAAGAAGAACAGACTGCGTGATAACCGAGAGAAGAAGAACAGACTGCGTGATAACCGAGAGAAGAAGAACAGACTGCGTGATATAAACAAACAACAAATAGCGTGCGTTCCATTCCCCTCTACAGCGAGGAGCTCACGGGGCTTTCCCGAACCTGTCGAGAGCTGGAGTTCAATGAAATCTCACATTTGCCGTCTTAATAGTTTGTTGGGGTCCCTCACTTCCGTTTCACTTCTCATGCACTGATTCGCTAGCTGAACAGCCAATCAGAGGGATTTATTTGGCCGACTGCCCGTCCCCATTTTAAGTCAATAAAATCATTTCAATTAATATTGGGAGTCGATTCCTCAGTTTGTTTAGTATCTGGCCGCGTAATAAGCGGGACAATGTGCAGCGACTTGGTCATTATGGGGAAAAGAACCCCCTTCAGGCTCATGAAGATCAGCCCGACTGATTACGTAAACACCAGGCTTACTAATCTACCGGCACCTTTGTCTCTGGCGTCGGAATGTCTCGCGATGTTAGTGAATTCTTAAAAAACAAAACACCATTTAATTTCGGGTTAAAATGAGTTGTAACTGCGTTACTGAGAATTGTAACGGGTAGTATATTACCCACATGTCATTAGTAATGCGTTACATTACTTCGTTACAGCAAAAAGTAATACATTACTGTAACTCCGTTACTTTTGTAACGCGTTACAACACTGGATATATATGTGAGATATTACCTCAGTGATCATCTTCCCGCGGGTCTTGGTTCTCTCTCGATGCGTCGCTCGTTTCCTCTTCAGCGTGAGAACCCGGTCTCTGGTGGTTCTGAACTCCAGAGAGAACTCGCTGATGATCCGGCAGAACGAGGTGACCCTGATGTCCCTCACTGAGGGGGGGGGCTGGCCCAGGAACAGCAGGAAGGAGTGGAACCTGGGGGGGTGTTTCCAGCTAAATGTTTTGCAATATTTGAACAGTAATTGTTTGTGTTTTTTAAGCACTGTTAATACACTTGTATAAATGCTCATTATGTTTTCACGAAAATGTGTTGCTGCATTTCAAGATGTGTGTGTGTGTGTATGTGTGTCTGTGTGTGTGTGTGTGTGTGTACCTGTTGATGACCCTGCGGTGCACCACCTTCAGGTGTGTGTGTCTGTCTGTGTGTGTGTCTGTGTGTGTGTGTACCTGTTGATGACCCTGCGGTGCACCACCTTCAGGTGTGTGTGTCTGTCTGTGTGTGTGTCTGTGTGTGTGTGTACCTGTTGATGACCCTGCGGTGCACCACCTTCAGGTGTGTGTGTCTGTGTGTGTGTGTGTGTGTGTGTGTACCTGTTGATGACCCTGCGGTGGACCACCTTCAGGTGTGTGTGTGTGTGTGTACCTGTTGATGACCCTGCGGTGGACCACCTTCAGGTGTGTGTGTGTGTGTGTACCTGTTGATGACCCTGCGGTGGACCACCTTCAGGATCACTATCCTCTGAGTGCAGTCCTTCAGGAACTCGGTCAGTTTGTTCTTCAACGAAGCCTTCGTCTCGTGCTTCGTCACCAGCTTCAGATTCTCCCATGATGCTTTGCAGCGGCGCTCCAGCTGCACCAGGTTCTCCGACAGCAGCTCGAAGTCCACCTGCACCAATATATACATATATAAATCATAAATCTGATCTGGAACCAGCCGCTGCAGGAGAACCACAGATCTCTAACGTGTTTATAACAACATGCAGATCTACGGCAGCGCATGAGGGTCATTGTAGTTTAAATTAATAAGTTATGGAGAAAATTAGTTCTTTATATTTAAAAAAAGAAAAAAACAATAACAAATACAATTTAAAACTCTAAAATTTACAACAATAATTGCTAAAACGTCCATAAAGTCAACGGGAAATCAAATACAAATGAGGGAAAAAGAACATTTAAAAAAAGCTTTAAAATATTTTATTTAAAACACAATTTCTAAATAAAAGCCTGATAAATGAAAATGATAATAATGTGAGTTTTACTTTGGAGGAGCGTGTGATGGCGGGCACCTCGGAGTACAGGTCTGAGGATTCTGGGTAATTCTCCAGCACCAGGCAGCAGGTGTGATGAAGGAGAGACTGACGGTGCACCGTGTCCTTCACCTCCACCACCTTCTCCAGGTAGCTCAGCTCAAAACCTGCCGCCTGCACACAGAGAAAGACCACACACACACACACACACACACACACACACACACACACACACACACACACACACACACACACACACACACACACACACACACACACACACACACACACACACACACACACACACACACACACACACACGCGCGCGCGCGAGAGAGAGAGAGAGAGAGAGAGAGAGAGAGAGAGAGAGAGAGAGAGAGAGAGAGAGAGAGAGAGAGAGAGAGACCATACAGAGCACACACACACACCAAACAGAGAGAGAGAGAGACCATACAGAGCACACACACACACACCATACAGAGAGAGAGACACACAGAGAGAGAGACCATACAGAGCACACACACACACCATACAGAGAGAGAGACACACACAGAGAGAGAGAGAGAGAGAGAGACCATACAGAGCACACACACACACCATACAGAGAGAGAGAGAGAGAGAGACCATACAGAGCACACACACACACCATACAGAGAGAGAGAGAGAGAGAGAGAGAGAGAGAGAGAGAGAGAGAGAGAGAGAGAGAGAGAGAGAGAGAGAGAGAGAGAGAGAGAGAGAGAGACCATACAGAGCACACACACACACACCATACAGAGAGAGAGAGAGAGAAAGAGAGAGAGAGACCATACAGAGCACACACACACACCATACAGAGAGAGAGAGAGAGAGAGAGAGAGAGACACACACACAGGATGACTCAGCAGTTGTCAGTGTTTACAGAAACAGATTATCTGCAGATATTCTGATAACTCATATTTATACAACAGCTGTTTTCATCAGATACAGAAACTGCAGAGCTTCACTACACACACACTCAGGTACAGGTAGTGTGTGTGAGTGTGTGTGTGTGTGTGTGTGTGTTACCATGGAGCTGTTCAGGAAGTTCCCGATGGCCAGCAGAGTGGCGAGGATCCTTCTGAACGTCTGATTGGCCGAGAGCTGCTCCATCCCGAGCTTCAGGTCGAACAGCGGCTCCGCTATCTCCTAAAGGGGGAGGGGGGGGGGGGGGAAATAGAAAGTATATATATCACTAGAGTATCTGAATAATACACAATGTAAAGAACATACATTCTATATATATTCTCAGTGTGTGTCTCTCTATATATATGTGTGTGTGTCTCTCTATATATGTGTGTGTGTCTCAGTGTGTGTGTGTGTCTCAGTGTGTGTGTGTCTCAGTGTGTGTGTGTCTCAGTGTGTGTGTGTGTGTCTCAGTGTGTGTGTGTCTCAGTGATTGTGTCTCAGTGTGTGTGTGTCTCAGTGAGTGTGTGTCTCTATATATGTGTGTGTGTCTCTATATATGTGTTAGTGTCTCAGTGTGTGTGTGTCTCAGTGTGTGTGTGTGTCTCAGTGAGTGTGAGTGTATATGTGTATATGTATGTGTATATATGTGTGTGTAATCCCTGTATATGTGTGTGTGTCTCAGTGTATTCTCTGTATATGTGTGTGTGTGTGTCTCAGTGTATGTGTGTGTATGTGTGTGTGTGTACCTTCTCCAGGCTCTCATAGTTGAGCTTGAAGGCCCACAGCTGCAGGCGGGGTCTCAGGGCGCTGATGGAGGCCAGGCTGCAGAGGAACTGCTCAGCTGAGCCCAGAGGGAGGTCCGGGTGGAGGAGCTGCGCCTCCTGGATCCTCTGCTTCTCCTCTGCCGTGGGGACCATGGTCAGGATCTTCTGCTCACACACACCACACACACACACACACACACACACACACACACACACACACACACACACACACACACACACACACACACACACACACACACACACACACACACACACACACACACACACACACACACACACACACACACACACACACACACACACACACACACACACACACACTTTATCATTAACTACAGTGAGGTGCTTTTATTTTGGCGGTGCATTATTCCTCTTCACCTTGGAGAAAAAAAGGGTTTAGACTCAAATGGTGAAGATATTTAATAATTTACCAGAAAAAAATAATTCATTTGCGGAAATGCCGACATTATTAAAATGATTGTTTTTTGTAAATACAAAAACAAATTGTAAAATTGTTTTGTGGAATCTTTTATTTTGGCGGTACATTATTTCTCCTTATTATCTAGGAAATATCTGAGTTTATATCCCATAATATTTCATTTTTTGGTCATAAATATGTTTCATAAATGTACTTTTTAAAAGTTGGTTTTCTTTTCAAAATAAACGCCTCGGAGAACATTCAACTTTTTTTCTTGTGAATGTAATCTTTCAGAATATTAATGTTTTTTTCTGAGAGATTATTTGAGTTTCTTTTGAGTTTATTCATGAACGATGAGTGAGGTGCTTTTATTTTTGCGGTGCAGACAGGAAGTACCTCGATGCCCTCCTTGCTGATGGCGAACTCGTCGAAGTTGAGGATGGCCGTCTTGATCACGTGGACGGCCGGCAGCACTGTCATCCCGATGTTTATGGCATTACTCCTCTTAGAGTCGAGCACCAGCAGCTCCGACTTCTTCAGCTCCGGACCCTTCTGCAATAACGCCAGTTATTACCAGTTAACACCAGTTATTACCAGTTAACACCAGTTAACACCAGTTATTACCAGTTATTACCAGTTATTACCAGTTAACACCAGTTATTACCAGTTAATACCAGTTAATACCAGTTATTACCAGTTAATACCAGTTATTACCAGTTATTACCAGTTATTACCAGTTATTACCAGTTAATACCAGTTAACACCAGTTATTACCAGTTATTACCAGTTAACACCAGTTATTACCAGTTAATACCAGTTAATACCAGTTAATACCAGTTAATACCAGTTAATACCAATTAATACCAGTTAATACCAGTTAATACCAGTTATTACCAGCTAACACCAGTTATTACCAGTTATTACCAGTTATTACCAGTTAATACCAGTTATTACCAGTTAATACCAGTTATTACCAGTTAATACCAGTTAACACCAGTTATTACCAGTTAATACCAGTTAATACCAGTTATTACCAGTTATTACCAGTTAATACCAGTTATTACCAGTTAATACCAGTTAATACCAGTTATTACCAGTTATTACCAGCTAACACCAGTTATTACCAGTTAATACCAGTTAATAAATAACAGTTGATAACACCAATTAATACCAGTTATTACCAGTTAATACCAGTTAATACCAGTTATTACCAGTTATTACCAGTTAACACCAGTTAATACCAGTTAATAAATAACAGTTGATAACACCAATTAATACCAGTTATTACCAGTTAATACCAGTTAATACCAGTTATTACCAGCTAACACCAGCTAACACCAGTTATTACCAGTTATTACCAGTTATTACCAGTTAATACCAGTTATTACCAGTTAATACCAGTTATTACCAGTTAATACCAGTTAACACCAGTTATTACCAGTTAATACCAGTTAATACCAGTTATTACCAGTTATTACCAGTTAATACCAGTTAATACCAGTTATTACCAGTTAATACCAGTTATTACCAGTTATTACCAGCTAACACCAGTTATTACCAGTTAATACCAGTTAATAAATAACAGTTGATAACACCAATTAATACCAGTTATTACCAGTTAATAACAGTTAATACCTGTTATTACCAGTTAACAGTTAATAACAGTTATTAACAGTTAATAACCAGTTAATAGCAATAATGTACATTATAAAAAGTATTTTTTTTGGTGTAAATGACTGAAAATCATCTGAGTCATTCTGTATATCTGCATTGACACGCTGTCGTAGTACTTTTTTATATTAGATTCAACTGGTGATTTTACCGGATAATCATTTGAAAAAGAAAACCTTGAAATTGACATTTACCCCAAAAGGTTTTTTTGTTTTTATACTTTTTATACCTTTGAGTTTTTTCTCGTAAGTTTGCCGTAGTGATCTTAAAAAGAATTATTCGTAAAAGTGTTTTTTTTCTCTCAAATGTTCCACTTTAAATGCAAGAGTAATTTGTTTTCAGCTTCCTTATGAATACCCCGTCACAGTGCCCCGTGTTTCCCACAATGCATCAGTTTGTAGTCCTGATCAGCTTATAGTCCTGGTTACCTTGACGACGCTCATCTCCTTGGCCTTGGACTGGAACAGGTGCTCGAGGCGTTTGGTGTCCAGAGACACTTTATCCAGAGACGCCCACACCGTGCCCCCCCGAACACACAGCGGGGGGGGGGCGCCGGGCGCAGCTCCTTCCAGAACAGCTTCACCGTCTTCTTCTTCTGCTGTGAGGAGGACGAGGGAGGGGGGGGCGGGGCTAAACCTCCAGGGAGGGGAGGGGGAGGAGGGGGCGGGGCTAAACCTCCAGGAAGAGGAGGGGGAGGAGGGGGCGGGGCTAAACTTCCAGGAAGTGGAGGGGGAGGAGGAGGTGGGACTAAACCTCCAGGAAGTGGAGGGGGAGGAGGGGTGGTGCAACACCTCCAGGGAGGGGTGGGGGAGGTGGGGGGAGGCCGGTGAGGTGGGAGGAGTGGGAGGAGTGGAAGGAGTCGAAGGTGTCCATGTCCAGCACGTCCACGTCCTCCTCGTCCAGCAGGTCGGAGAAGTCCAGGTCTTTGATCTTCAGCGCGGCGGCGGCGAGGGGCTGCAGTTGCTCCCAGGCGTCGGGGGGGAGGTGGGAGAGGGGCGTGGCCTCCAGGCGACGCTGCTGCGTCTCTATGTCGATGCTGCTCTGCTGACGGAGGAGGCGCGACTGAAGGAGCAGAAGAGAGTGGAAGTCATTCATTTTAAGATTCTGAATGAATTATTCTGCTTGAAGACAGATAGAATGTGTTTGCTAGCTAACCATCACACTGACAGGCTAGCTCGGTTGGTCTCTAGCAGAGTTGGGTGTCACAAAGTGACAATATTTATTAATAATATTACATTTGTCGGTAACGGAGTAATGTAACGCGTTATTGTTATACATTCAGTGAAAAAGTTACTAGATTCTCCCTTTGACAGACTAGACCAGTAGTTACTACATTATTCAGAAGTTGACAGTAACTTTGGATAATAACACGACAGTAAATAATAAACATATTTATAACTAGTTTAGCTAGTTCCAGGGGTAGATAAGATTGGTAAATGTGATGGTCTAACTTTTAACATTTTAAATATTTCAAGTCACTAGAGGGATTTCCGCCGCAGGTTTATATGTTCGTAACATTTGCGCGAGGTGTCCACATGCAGCCGGCACAGGGGTTGAGCTGCAGACTGAGACAGAGACAGCTATAACTTTCGATGGTGGAGGTATGCCCATTATTTTAAATGTGTCAGAAGAAAGGACAGGAATGTGACGGTAAGCTGCTCTGCTGCAAACACAACAACATCAAACCTCTGCAAGCACCTGCAGAGGCAACATGCTAACACCAAGCTAGTAGCTGAAGACCCCCGAACCCAGTGATGATGTTGAGTGAGTGCCGACTCCGAACAAGCAGCAGAACCTAGAATGTTCAGCGTTATTAACTTGTGTTATGTCTTCCTTATTGCAATAGTAATTGTTATGTGTGCACATGTAGGCCTACGTTTTAAGTTTTGGCTACAGGCTGTTGCTGAGTAACGCTAAAGTATGTAAAGAAACGAGTAAAGTAACGAGTAAAGTTAGTTTATGTAGAGAGTAACAAAGTAAAGTAATATATTACTTTTTTTTTTTTAAAGTAATACGTAATATATAACTTTTTTTGAGTAACGACCCCATCTCTGGTTAACTTGTTTTTTGTCAGCTTCAAAATGCGGACTTTCTTCAAAAATCTGACTTTTTTCTAAATTCTGATTTTTTTTCTCAAAATCTGACTTTTTTCGTCGAAATCTCAAAATTCTGACAATTTTTTACACAATTCTGACTTATTTAAAAATTCTGACTTTCTTTCTAAATTATGTTAGTTATTATCTGATATGATTTGTTACATGTTACAGTCATATGTCCTGCTGTCACTAACAGAGCTGAGGATGAAAGGGGCGGGGCTACATCAGGTGTATATATAACATGTACTGTAACTGTGATGTCACTTCCTTAAAAGACTTGAAAACATATACTGGTGGAAAACCAGAGCATGATGGAAAGAGAGAAAATAATCTCATCCAGAATAACCATCTTCTAATATTAATGAGGATATAAGAGGCTGTGAATATCTGAGTGTTTCTATAGCTGTGACCTCGTTCCACTCTTTAGACCTCTTTGGACCTCTTTAGACCTCTTTAGACCTCTCTATGGACCTCTATAGACCTCTTTAGACCTCTTTGGACCTCTCTTTAGACCTCTCTTTGGACCCCTCTCTATGGACCTCTATAGACCTCTTTAGACCTCTTTGGACCTCTCTTTAGACCTCTCTTTAGACCTCTCTTTAGACCTCTCTTTAGACCTCTTTGGACCTCTATGGACCTCTATAGACCTCTTTAGACCTCTTTGGACCTCTCTTTAGACCTCTTTAGACCTCTCTTTGGACCCCTCTCTAGACCTCTCTTTAGACCTCTCTTTAGACCTCTCTTTAGACCTCTTTGGACCTCTTTAGACCTCTTTGGACCTCTCTTTAGACCTCTCTTTGGACCCCTCTCTAGACCTCTCTTTAGACCTCTTTAGACCTCTCTTTGGACCTCTCTTTGGACCCCTCTCTAGACCTCTCTTTGGACCTCTTTGGACCTCTTTAGACCTCTTTGGACCTCTCTTTGGACCCCTCTCTAGACCTCTCTTTAGACCCCTCTCTAGACCTCTCTTTGGACCCCTCTCTAGACCTCTCTTTAGACCTCTCTTTGGACCTCTTTAGACCTCTCTTTGGACCTCTTTAGACATCTTTGGACCTCTCTTTAGACCTCTCTTTGGACCCCTCTCTAGACCTCTCTTTGGACCTCTCTTTAGACCTCTCTTTAGACCTCTTTGGACCTCTCTTTAGACCTCTTTAGACATCTTTGGACCTCTCTTTGGACCTCTCTTTGGACCTCTCCTTAGACCTCTCTTTAGACCTCTCTTTGGACCTCTTTAGACCTCTCTTTGGACCTCTTTGGACCTCTCTTTAGACCTCTCTATGGACCTCTTTAGACCTCTCTTTGGACCTCTCTATGGACCTCTTTAGACCTCTCTATGGACCTCTTTAGACCTCTCTATGGACCTCTTTAGACCTCTCTTTGGACCTCTCTATGGACCTCTTTGGACCTCTTTGGACCTCTCTTTGGACCTCTCTTTGGACCTCTCTTTGGACCTCTCTTTGGACCTCTCTTTAGACCTCTCTTTGGACCTCTCTTTGGACCTCTTTAGACCTCTCTAGACCTCTCTTTGGACCTCTCTTTGAACCTCTTTAGACCTCTCTTTGGACCTCTTTGGACCTCTCTTTAGACCTCTCTATGGACCTCTTTAGATCTCTCTTTGGACCTCTCTATGGACCTCTTTAGACCTCTCTATGGACCTCTTTAGACCTCTCTTTGGACCTCTCTATGGACCTCTTTGGACCTCTTTAGACCTCTCTTTAGACCTCTCTTTGGACCTCTTTAGACCTCTCTTTAGACCTCTCTTTGGACCTCTTTAGACCTCTCTTTAGACCTCTCTCGACCTCTTTGGACCTACAGAAATCTACTGGGTATATAAACTGATCACCAGGAGAAATAACATCTGAATGTTTAAATTAAAGGGGACATATCATGCTATATTTGAACAATATATTGTAGGGCCATACCTATATAAAGTATATAAATATAGTTGTTTTTTTTAAATACCAAACAGATCCTGCATTTTAGCCATGCCTCATTTCGCTCTATTTGCTCTTTCCAGCCCTGGTTTTGCAGGGGGCTGATTCTGTGAGCTGCAGCTGACCACGCCCCCCTGCAGGAGAGGGGCGTGCTCTGAGATCAGCTGCTGGGCTGGGGAGAAAAAGAGATCTCCGTCCTCCGTGTTTTATTCTTATATGATTATATAGAGTCATTATTCATTTGTTTTAAAGCTCAATAAATAACAAAGAAGACCTTTGACCGGCACTTTTCTAATTTGGTCCGGAAGATTTAAACTAACTGAAACTCTGCCGCACATTCCCCTCGTCCCTTGGAAGAGGCGGAGAGGTGGGTGTTTGTCATCTGCTGGTGGACTACCGGAGAGAATTACAGTGCTTGCCTCGGGGAGGGACAGTGTGAGAAAACGTTTTTAGAGAGTACTTGTCCGAATGCATTTTTCACTTGTCCAGAATGGACAAAAATTGGGGCCACTGGAATCTTCTTCTTCGCCATCGTATTTTACATTTTCCCACGGTTTTTACGACACCGCTACCGTAAGTGAGCGGTAAGATTTTACTGCATCACACATAGGGTTGGGTATCGTTTGGATTTTAACAATTCCGGTTCTGCTTTTCGATTCCGGTTATTTTCGGTACTCGATTCCGGTTCTTTGAGAGGGTAAAAATAAGTCCCATGACAAACTGGGAGAAAAATATATTTATGAAAAGATTAAGTCAAATCTGTATTCCTATTTACAAATCACTTCATACCGTTTCATTTCTTACGGTTATTGAATAAAATCATATAAAAATAATCTCTGCATTGTTTAGTTAGTTCTAAGTGGTGCAGTTTGAGAATGAACAATTGGCCCAGTGTCCTCTGATGTTACACTGCAACCTGCCTGTGAGACAGAGTCCAACCACACATGTCCAACACATAGGCCTAATAATAATACATTATATTTATAGCCTATAGGCCTTAAACGGGCAGCGGAGCCGCTGTGTGTAGAAAGAGAGAGAGAGAGAGAGACAGAGAGAGAGAGAGAGAGAGAGAGAGAGAGAGACAGAGAGAGAGAGAGACAGAGAGAGAGAGAGAGACAGAGAGAGAGAGAGAGACACAGAGAGACAGAGAGACAGAGAGAGAGAGAGAGACAGAGAGAGAGAGAGAGAGAGAGAGAGAGAGAGACAGAGAGACAGAGAGAGAGAGAGAGACAGAGAGAGACACAGAGAGACAGAGAGAGAGAGACAGAGAGAGAGGAGAGAGAGAGAGAGAGAGAGAGAGAGAGACACAGAGAGAGAGAGAGAGAGAGAGAGAGAGACAGAGAGAGAGAGAGAGAGAGACAGAGAGAGAGAGAGAGAGAGAGAGAGAGAGAGAGAGAGACAGAGAGAGAGAGAGAGAGACAGAGAGACAGAGAGAGAGAGAGAGAGAGAGAGAGGCTGAACTGCACCGTGCAGATGATCCGGAGCATGGAGAGAGAGAGCTGCGGTCCGCGGGGCTCGGCCTCCTGTACTCACAACTCTTATTAATCCCGGTACCGGACAATTGTTATTTGTTTCTACTCGGAACCGAGTTTTGCTTCCCAACCCTGCCACTGTGCTACACGTCCCGTCCCGCCCCGCCCCGCCCCCGTCTAACAGTACAGAAAGCGGCGAGATGCATTTCCTTAGGAATGGACAAGCAGAACCGAAACTAACATTTCTAAACGAACAATGGCGGACACGGACAATTTGCGAATGAGTTCTGCCTTTTGTAAACTGAATTTATCAATAATTTGTCAATAAATGAGGGCGAAAAACGTCACTTGTCCGCCGGACAAGTCAATTGAAAGATCTACTTGTCCGATATTGTAAATAACACGTCCCGGACGGTGGGACGTGGGCTTTTTCGCACACTGAGGGAGAAAAAGAGCCACAGCGGAGAATAAACAGAAGGTTTACCATGGCAACCATGCAAGGGAAGTCTTCTTCGCTGCTTTTGTGGCAGACTACAGCGCCACTTACAGGCCTGGCATATGTACTACAGCGTCTCCAGCGCTTTTGAGCGGCAATGGCCGGCCCAACCCCACATTCCCCTGATAGGTGGAGAATTGACCACTAAGCGGAGCACCACTTTTGTGACGTAGAAAATAATTCAAATCTGGATCAGTCTGTATCAGATCCGTTGCAGCCCCGTTTTTAGAGATTTGGGTACGGAGGAAAAGAGAGAGGGTTGTGTTTTCTGACACTTGGTGAGTTCCCTGACACACCAGGGACACATATTCATGTATAAAATTAATAATTGTGTACTGTTCCTTTAAGAAAGTGCCCCCTGGCTCATGAGATGTGATGTACAGCAATCTGAGGAAGAGGCATGTTTTTCAAAATAAAAGCCCCTAGCTGAATACCTGTGTCTCCTGGTCCAGGAAGAGGCCTGTTTTTCAGAATAAAAGCCCCTAACTGAGTACCTGGGTCTCCTGGTCCAGGAAGAGGCCTGTTTTTCAGAATAAAAGCCCCTAACTGAGTACCTGGGTCTCCTGGTCCAGGAAGAGGCCTGTTTTTCAGAATAAAAGCCCCTAACTGAGTACCTGGGTCTCCTGGTCCAGGAAGAGGCCTGTTTTTCAGAATAAAAGCCCCTAACTGAGTACCTGGGTCTCCTGGTCCAGGCGGTTCCTCGCTGCCTGAGTGGACCCCTGCAGGTTCTGAAGCTCCTCCCTGACGGAGGCGTTGGGGGGGGGGGGGTCCTCTGATCGAGACTTAAAACTGGAGAGCCGCTCCAACACTTGCCCACCTGAGGGGGGAGAGAGAGAGAGAGAGAGAGAGAGAGAGAGAGAGAGAGAGAGAGAGAGAGAGAGAGAGGTATATATTTATTTGCACGTTGCTGGCATATACAGTATGTTTAGTGTTGTCCTGATGTTCCACATGTATAGTTCACATGTATGTTTAGTGTTTCTTTTTGTTTTGTTATAACGCCTGGTGCAGAATGCTTTGGCAATACTATGTTTAACATGTGCTCATGCCAATAAAGCCCCTTTGTATTGTAGTGTAGTGTATAGTAGTGTAGTGTATAGTAGTGTATAGTAGTGTAGTGTATAGTAGTGTAGTGTATAGTAGTGTAGTGTATTGTAGTGAATAGTAGTGTATAGTAGTGTAGTGTATAGTAGTGTAGTGTATAGTAGTGTAGTGTATTGTAGTGTATAGTAGTGTAATGTATAGTAGTGTAGTGTATAGTAGTGTAATGTATAGTAGTGTAGTGTATAGTAGTGTAGTGTATAGTAGTGTAGTGTAGTGTATAGTAGTGTATAGTAGTGTAGTGTATTGTAGTGTAGTGTATAGTAGTGTAGTGTATAGTAGTGTAGTGTATAGTAGTGTAGTGTAATGTATAGTAGTGTAGTGTATAGTAGTGTAGTGTAGTGTATAGTGTATAGTAGTGTAGTGTATAGTAGTGTAGTGTAGTGTATAGTGTATAGTAGTGTAGTGTATTCATGGGTACCACGTGACGTCACTGTATTCATTTTGGGTGTCCGGTCACAGCAAGTCATTACAACAACAGAGAACACGGAGGAAGCAGCAGAGAAAGACACATCGTGAATAATAAAGTTTGTGGATATGCCTGGGATTTGTTGTGCTGTGGGCTGTGACAATAGTCGCCAGAGGAACCCCGGACTACAGTTTGTATCGATCCCCAAAGACTTAGACCGTCGTAATAAATGGCTGGCTGCCATCAGAAGGGACCACTGGCAGCCGACATCTAACTCCAGATTGTGCAGTCAACACTTTGTTTCCGGTAAGCTCTTCACTTATTGTTATCTTTTAGCTTCTTTTGTCAGAAATACGTTTTCAAAATACTTCAACATAGATAATTCAGTTGCTGAATAATAATGACCGTTAGCAGTGTAATGGTAACATAGCACGAGTAAAATATTCCCAGTTTTGAAAGGACTGCATTAGTTTTGCTCTGTGTTCCTTTACGCTTGAAACCGACTGAATTTGAATAAAAGACACATTTCTGGCAGAAAACTGAGAAAGAAATTGCCGTTCTCAATATTATTGAATGCATGCCTTAAATTACTTGTGTATTTATATTACATGTATTATTGCTACTTTTACTTAAGTTAAGGATCGTAATACTTCTTGTCATTATCTTATTAGGAGGCCTATACACACATTAATATTCTACCATGTTTGCCTCTGTCTGCTTAGGAAGAAAAAATGACAACCCCATGAGCCCTGACTACATCCAGCCTGTTTGCGCACAACGAAGCACTGGACAGCGCAGAGAAGCATCTATGCCTCCAGCAGATTTGAGCATACTCAGCAGATGAAAAGGAAACGGACTGAGACTTTGGTTCCTGATAGTGACCATGAGACTGTGGCACCTTCCAGCACCAGTGATGCCACTGGGCTTGACATCACCTTATTTGAACAGGTAGAATGTGTGAAAGATGACCACAGTTACTCTCAAGCCATTCTTAGCTCAGGTACTGTGGAACCATGCTCAAATGCAGCCTGCCAAGCTACAGTCAAGGCATTGACCAACGAGTGTGCACGATTAAGAGCTGAGGTTAATTGTCTTAAGGACAAAGTTAATGTGCTGTCTTTCAATGAAGAAGCCTTCAAAGGAAATGATGAGATGGTAGAGGAACTAACAGGCCTACCAAGCTATGCTAAATGATGGTTGTTTTTGGCTTCCTTTCTGGGTTTGTGAAAGCCGGCCCAAGACTGACTCCCTTTCATAGCTTTTTATTAACATTGATGAGAATGAGGCTTAACTTACCTTTATATTTTTTTGTTATCTTTTTCATATGTCTAAGAGCAGTGTTGTCAGAATGTTCAACAATATTTAGATGTCATGTATGTCAGACTGTCACCACTTATATTTGGCCCTCAAAAGATCAAATTCAGGTTAGTCTGCCCATGTGTTTCAGGGATAATTTTAGCACTGCACTTCCATCATTGACTGTTTTGAAATGTTTGTAGAGAAGCAAAGAATTTAAGGGCACTTGCACAAACATACTCCTACTACAAGCACCACAAACTGTCAAATATCTCATTTCTATAACACCACAGGGTGTATAGTAGTGTATAGTCAGGGGTGCACATAACTGGTACGCAGGTATGCATGCGTGGCAAAAATCTTAAATGCGTACGGGCGTACTTCTGAAGCTTTTCCAGAAGGCGGTTAGATCACCCGACGACAGAGTCGGTCTCCGTGTGCACAGACGGGGCTGATGTTAACGTCGGTCTGTACAACGGAATTGTGCCAAAACTACACCAACCGGCTGCGGAGGGAGATTCCCCCCCCCTTCTGTGCTGGAGAACTGCGCAAAAACAGCTGATCACAACGTTCACGCTCTGTGGTCACGGAGTGCTCCAGCACTAGCAATCCCCCCCCCTTCGACGTTCGCGATACTTTGAGTGGAGCCAGAAGTTGGAGTACCAACCACTGACTCCAGGTACTCATCTGAGTACCTCACTGAGAAAGTTATGTGCACCCCTGTGTATAGTAGGGGTGTTGAAAATAATCGTTTCTACGATGCATCGCGATGCGGACGTGGACGATTCGGTATCGATGCAGTGACGGAAGATAATCGATTATTCACGTGGTAGATTTTCCGGCAGGGGCTGGACAATAACGTTCTTTTGTTTTTATTTAAAACGTCACGGTAGCAACGTAGCATTGTGGGTTACCGAGCTAGTGCAATAATGAAGGGAGGCGAAAGCAGTGCGCAAATAATAAAAAACGCTCCTAGTGTTCTGAAAGCAGACATCTGGACCCATTACGGGTTTTATGAACTAAAAGGGAAAAATGCGCACGCTGTGTGTAAAGTGTGTCACACAAAAATCAAATACCTTGGTGGAAATGCCACTAACTTGAGGAACCACCTTAGCCGTTTTCACTGTGAGAAGCTAACGCCTGCCACCAAGAAAAAAGGACCTACGTCCTTCGCCACCTGTTAAAGACGCTGGAGCCACGATATAAGCTCCCATCACGTAGCCACTTTACAGAAAATGTCATGCCTGCACTCTACAACGGAACCAAAGCCCAGGTAATGGCGTCAATGATCCAAGCTAAACGAGTTGCCATAACATGTGATGCCTGGACTTCTGTCGCGACGGAGTCTTATTTAACAGTAACGGCACATTACATTAGCGAGGACTGGCAGTTTTTGTCACATGTGTAGTAAGATGATTAGTGCATTATTGTAATTACTAGTAATTAGTGCATCATCTCTCCCTCTGACTGAGGACCCTTTGAACTGGTGGCGTGTCCATGAGATCACATTTCCCCTCCTCTCCCGGGTGTCAAAGCGATACTTGTGTATCCCAGGCACAAGTGTGTCTGCAGAGCGAGTTTTCTCCACTGCAGGAGATGTGGTCACTGCAACAAGAAGCACTCTCAAACCAGAACATGTGGATCAACTAGTGTTCTTAGTGTGTATAGTAGTGTATAGTATTGTAGTGTATAGTAGTGTATAGTATTGTAGGTATAGTAGTGTAGTGTAGTGTATGGTAGTGTATAGTAGTGTAGTGTAGTGTATAGTAGTGTATAGTATTGTAGTGTATAGTAGTGTATAGTATTGTAGTGTATAGTAGTGTATAGTATTGTAGTGTATAGAGTATTGTAGTGTATAGTATTGTAGTGTATAGAGTATTGTAGTGTATAGTATTGTAGTGTATAGTAGTGTAGTGTATAGTAGTGTAGTGTAGTGTATGGTAGTGTATAGTAGTGTATAGTATTGTAGTGTAGTGTATAGTAGTGTATAGTAGTGTATAGTATTGTAGTGTATAGTAGTGTATAGTATTGTAGTGTATAGTAGTGTATAGTATTGTAGTGTATAGTAGTGTATAGTATTGTAGTGTATAGTAGTGTATAGTATTGGAGTGTATGTAGTGTAGTGTAGTATTGGAGTGTATTGTAGTGTATAGTAGTGTAGTGTAGTGTGTGTAGTGTTAGTTGTATAGTTTTGTATAGTATGTATAGTATGTATGTATAGTATGTAGTGTAAGTATGTATATATTGTAGTGTATATAGTTAGTATTGTAGTGTATAGTATGTATGTAGTGTATGGTAGTGTATATATAGTGTATAGTATTGTGTAGTGTATAGTATTTGTATGTATAGTATTGTAGTGTATAGTAGTCTATAGTAGTGTATAGTATTGTAGTGTATAGAGTAATGTAGTGTATAGTATTGTAGTGTATAGTAGTGTATAGTATTGGAGTGTATAGTAGTGTATAGTAGTGTGTATAGTATTGTAGTGTATAGTAGTGTGTATAGTAGTGTAGTGTATAGTAGTGTAGTGTATAGAGTAATGTAGTGTATAGTATTGTAGTGTATAGTAGTGTATAGTATTCGAGTGTATTGTAGTGTATAGTAGTGTGTATAGTATTGTAGTGTATAGTAGTGTGTATAGTAGTGTAGTGTATAGTAGTGTATAGTATTGTGTATAGTAGTGTATAGTGTAGTGTATTGTAGTGTAGTGTATTGAGAGAGGGGGGGTCTCACTCTGCTGGAGAAAACCAGAACCAAACAAACAGAAAGTCTGAAGACGAGGAGGTTTGTTTTAAAGGTTCAACACGAGGCTCAGAATATATTCATGGTTTTAGAAGTATGTTTAAAACATTAATATCAAGATTACATTAAAAGTGTTTTTCTAGTAATTTTACCAGATTATTCTCATTAGATATATATATATATATATATATATATATATATATATATATATATATATATATATATATATATATATATATATATATATATTACTAATAAATATATATAACATTTTTAAATTACCTTTAATTTACCACATTATTGTTAGAATATAAACAACAATTTTCCTACCATTTTAAGCACATTATTATTAGGATGTTATTATTTCTTCTTGCAAATTAACCGCTTTAATCACAGAAAAGTGTTTTAATTATATTTTTTATAGTTTTTTTCCGAGTAAACACGTAAATAATGATCATATAAAAACCCGGATAAATAAACATGTTTTAGCTTCTTATATTTACACATGTTCTCTTCATAGTGTACTCCACACATTATACTGGTTCCATGTTTGATTGATTTTTAAGTGTTTCTCACCGGGCAGGAAGTGGCTCTCCTCTTCTTCTTCGGTGGTGTCTGCGGTGGGGGGGGCGCTGGAGGATTTAGAGAACAACATGTCGAGGAGGAACTTCTTGTCGTTGGACAAAGTGCTGACGGGACGCTGCCCTGAAACAGAGAAACAGGAAGTCAGGTCAACCTTTCACAATAAAAGCTGCAGCTCATTCTGGAGTCGCTTTCAGTGATTTTTAAGGTAAGGAGGCATGTTTTTCAGAATAAAAGTCCCATAGAGTTACTGCATCCCTACAGGAAGCTCAGAAGGAGGCATGTTTTTCAGAATAAAAGTCCCATAGAGTTACTGCATCCCTACAGGAAGCTCAGAAATAGGCATGTTTTTCAGAATAAAAGCCCCATTGAGTAACTGCATCCCTACAGGAAGCTCAGAAATAGGCTATTTTTTCAGAATAAAAGCCCCATGGAGTTACTGCATCCCTACAGGAAGCTCAGAAATAGGCTATTTTTCAGAATAAAAGCCCCATAGAGTTACTGCATCCCTACAGGAAGCTCAGAAGGAGGCATATTTTTCAGAATAAAAGCCCCATAGAGTAACTGCATCCCTACAGGAAGCTCAGAAGGAGGCATATTTTTCAGAATAAAAGCCCCATAGAGTACTGCATCCCTACAGGAAGCTCAGAAATAGGCATGTTTTTCAGAATAAAAGCCCCATAGAGTAACTGCATCCCTACAGGAAGCTCAGAAATAGGCATGTTTTTCAGAATAAAAGCCCCATAGAGTAACTGCATCCCTACAGGAAGCTCAGAATAGGCATGTTTTTCAGAATAAAAGCCCCATAGAGTAACTGAATCCCTACAGGAAGCTCAGAAATAGGCATGCTTTTCAGAATAAAAGCCCCATAGAGTTACTGCATCCCTACAGGAAGCTCAGAAGGCATTTTCAGAATAAAAGCCCATAGAGTAACTGCATCCCTACAGGAAGCTCAGAAATAGGCATGTTTTTCAGAATAAAAGCCCCATAGAGTACTGCATCCCTACAGGAAGCTCAGAAATAGGCATGTTTTTCAGAATAAAAGCCCCATAGAGTAACTGCATCCCTACAGGAAGCTCAGAAATAGGCATGTTTTTCAGAATAAAAGCCCCATGGAGTTACTGCATCCCTACAAGAAGCTCAAGTGAGGCATGCTTTTCAGAATAAAAGCCTCATTGAGTAACTGTATCTTTATAAGGAGCTCCAGGCGAGAACAGTTTTTCAAAATTAAACAGAGTTGAATAAAAACAGCTCAACGTGAAATATTGTATAATATTCTCTTTGATTCAGGCAGATTTAAACGTTCTACTTTTTCGAATAAACAATAGTACTGTAATGGACGGCAGTGACACCTGACCTCCACCAGGTGGCGCTGACTCATCAGTATGAGTCATGGAGAGGAGCATTGTGGGTAATGTAGTCTCACCTGGGTCCTCCTGAGGGTCCGAGTGTCCGTTAGAGTCAGACGCTGCATCAGGAACAAGAGTGGATCCGTTAGATGTGATGGAATATGTTCGGTTACCAAACTCACATCAGGACATGTTCTGGGTTTATTGAGCAGATATTAAAGCGTTTATGTTTGTAGATTAATCTCAGATTATATTTAAGTGTTTTTCTCCTAAACTAAATGAAAGAAACATTTCTGAATATATATTGTTGTTTTTTATGTAAGTGTACCAGAATTATGATCAGAACTGTATTAATAGAGGGCGTTACACCTGTGCTGTGTTTCATTGATCAATCCTTGTTTCTGTGTTCCTGCTGACGAGGAGAGGATTTGTTTGTTTGTTTTTCTCACAGTTTTCCAGATCTTTCCCAAAAACATGTGGAACTTCATAAATGAGCAAATTCAAGTAGAATTTGTAAGGTATTGGATGTGAAACTCCTCTGTAAGACTGGCTCCGGCTCCACAGATTATTATTTGCTGATATCCAGTTTATTATTTTACCCTGCGGAGACGATGGTGTGTTTTTGCTGCCCTCGTCATTAGGCTGCAGGCTGGGGGTGATGACATCATCAGAGCAGGACAGTTTGCTCAGGTTTTTGCTCCGCCTCTTCTTTTCCCACTGCGTCGCCACCAGAGAGCGCAGGAAGCCATCTCTGCACAAGCAAACAGAAGGATTTTCAGAATAAAAGCCTGCAGAGATTGCTTCTTCTAATGTGAAAACCCTCATCAACGGTCCTCCCTGCTACGTTTATAAGTTTATATATCTGTATATATTCTATAAATATCAGTGTTTTCTGTAAACTGGGAAACAGCAGCAGAGAGGAGCGTCACCGCAATCACCTTCATTACACTGCAACCATGCAGATCAATCACCTTCATTTCACTGCAACCATGCAGATCAATCACCTTCATTTCACTGCAACCATGCAGATCAATCACCTTCATTTCACTGCAACCATGCAGATCAATCACCTTCATTTCACTGCAACCATGCAGATCAATCACCTTCATTTCACTGCAACCATGCAATCAATCACCTTCATTTCACTGCAACCATGCAGATCAATCACCTTCATTTCACTGCAACCATGCAAATCAATCACCTTCATTTCACTGCAACCATGCAGATCAATCACCTCATTTCACTGCAACCATGCAGATCAATCACCTTCATTTCACTGCAACCATGCAGATCAATCACCTTCATTTCACTGCAACCATGCAGATCAATCACCTTCATTTCACTGCAACCATGCAGATCAATCACATTCATTTCACTGCAACCATGCAGATCAATCACCTTCATTACACTGCAACCATGCAGATCAGTCACCTTCATTTCACTGCAACCACAACCAGATCAATCACCTTCATTACACTGCAACCAGGCAGATCAATCACCTTCATTACACTGCAACCAGGCAGATCAATCACCTTCATTACACTGCAACCATGCAGATCAATCACCTTCATTTCACTGCAACCAGGCAGATCAATCACCTTCATTACACTGCAACCAGGCATATCAATCACCAGCAATTAGACCTGACCCAATGATCGATCACACACACACACACACACACACACACACACACACACAACACACACACACACACACACACACACACACACACACACACACACACACACACACACACACACACACACACACACCACACACACACACACACACACACACACCTCTTCAGGATCATTGAAGCCATTAAAGCTGAATCACTACAAACAATAATCACCACACACACACCACCAGAAGCTCCCAGCATGCATTGGGACTGCTGCAGTTACTTACCCAAACCTCCGGAGGACCGGCTTGTCCAGATTTACATTTTCAGAGCTGCAGAGACACAGCTCAGCAACACACACACACACACACACACACACACACACACACACACACACACACACACACACACACACACACACACACACACACACACACACACACACACACACACACACACACACACACCACACACACACACACACACACACACACACACACACACACACACAGTGATGTATGCATGAAAACACACAGCACATTGAACTGCCTCCTAAAATTGGCTCTATAAATAGCCTTGCCATGCTTCACACACACACACACACACACACACACACACACACCCCCCCACCACGCACGCACACAGTGGTCTACACCACCACTGGGGGGCGCCACAGTGGAGGCTCTTCACTAACAGTAGATTTCCTCTTTCACACCTAAACACACACACTTTTACCTGGACACAAACTTAACACACTTGAAAACACCGGAAAACTCACACACCTGGTCATACACCTGAACACCTGAGACCTGAACACACACACATGAGACCTGAACACCTGAGACCTGAACACACACATGAGACCTGAACACCTGAACACACACACATGAGACCTGAACACCTGAGACCTGAACACACACACATGAGACCTGAACACCTGAGACCTGAACACACACACATGAGACCTGAACACCTGAGACCTGAACACACACATGAGACCTGAACACCTGAGACCTGAACACACATGAACACCTGAGACCTGAACACACACCTGAACACCTGAGACCTGAACACACACACCTGAACATACACACCTGAACACACACATGAGACCTGAACACACACCTGAACACCTGAGACCTGAACACACACACCTGAGACCTGAACACACACATGAGACCTGAACATACACCTGAGACGTGAACACAAACCTGAACATACACCTGAGACCTGAACACCTGAGACCAGAACACACACCTGAACACACACCTGGACACACACCTGAGACCTGAACACACACATGAGACCTGAACACCTGAGACCTGAACACACCACACACACACACACACACACACACACACACCTGATACCTGAACACACACACCTGAACATACACACCTGAACACACACATGAGACCTGAACACACACCTGAACACCTGAGACCTGAACACACACATGAACACACACACCTGAGACCTGAACACACACCTGAACACACACATGAGACCTGAACACCTACACCTGAACACACACATGAGACCTGAACACACACCTGAACATACACCTGAGACCTGAACACACACCTGAACACCTGAGACCTGAACACAAACCTGAACATACACCTGAGACTTGAACACACACCTGAACACCTGAGACCTGAACACACACCTGGACACACACCTGAGACCTGAACACACACCTGAACACCTGAGACCTGAACACACACCTGAGACCTGAACACACACCTGAACACCTGAGACCTGAACACAAACCTGAACATACACCTGAGACTTGAACACACACCTGAACACCTGAGACCTGAACACACACCTGGACACACACCTGAGACCTGAACACACACCTGAACATACACCTGAGACCTGAACACCTGAGACCTGAACACACACCTGAGACCTGAACACAAACCTGAACATACACCTGAGACCTGAACACCTGAGACCTGAACACAAACCTGAACACACACCTGAGACCTGAACACCTGAGACCTGAACACAAACCTGAACATACACCTGAGACCTGAACACCTGAGACCTGAACACAAACCTGAACATACACCTGAGACCTGAACACCTGAGACCTGAACACCTGAGACCTGAACACACACCTGAGACCTGAACACCTGAGACCTGAACACAAACCTGAACATACACCTGAGACCTGAACACCTGAGACCTGAACACCTGAGACCTGAACACCTGAGACCTGAACACACACATGAGACCTGAACACCTGAGACCTCACCTCAGGTTCAGAGAATCGGAGATGTTGGAATGATTTTCCAGGAAATGTTTTCGCCTGGAAGACTGGTCCAACTGATTTCGGCACCCCCCCCCCCACACACACACACACACCTGGAGACCCACCCACACACACACACCTGGAGACCCACCCACACACACACACACCTGGAGACCCACCCACACACACAACACACCCGCACACTAAAAAAACTGAAATGTTGACTTTAAATTACAGTTATGTGTCATTTGATGACATAATAATAATACATTTAATTAAAGTCAACGTTTCAGACGAAGATGAGGAAGAGGAAGAGGAGGAGGAAGAAGAGGAAGAGTTTACTCACCAGAACTGATCATCCTCCCCTGAACTGGGGGAGGAAGGACTGAGGAAGGAGGGAGGAAACAAGGAAGGGAGGAGAGGAGGAGACGAGGGAGGAGGAGGAGTTTTAGAAAGAAGGATGCAGCAACATTAACTACTTCATGTTTTAATGTTTTCAAAGAGACGGACAGGAAGTCTTTCTCTCTGTTAGAACATCTGAAATCAAATCTGTGATCAGGAGAAAAAGATCAATGATTTCAAGAGAATCCAGAAATCACAGAAATAAATCCAGACATTATGAAGATTTTCCCGAAAGACTATCAAGAAATGATGAAGAAATGCATTTAGATTCATTATAGAATAGATATGAGGCGAGAAATATATAAAGAAAATTAAAAAAAGCTAATGAAATGTTGTTTTTCCAAAGTATCCAAATAACCCAAATGATCCAGAGATTCAAACCCAAATGATCCAGAGATTCAAACCCAAATGATCCAGAGATTCAAACCCAAATGATCCAGAGATTCAAACCCAAATGATCCAGAGATTCAAACCCAAATGATCCAGAAAGGATACCGAAAAGATTCCAGAAATTATACAATTTTCTTTTCTGAGAAAAACACATTACATCACATGTCACTTGTTAGACGCTTTTCTCCAAAGCGACTCACATACTCAATACTGTGGGCAATCCCCACAGGAGCACTTTGGGGTGAAGTGTCTCAGGGACACAACGACATGCTGACTGCAGTGGGGTTTGAACCTGAGCTCCCTGATCCCAACACCAAGGCTCTATCCACTGCACCACACGCCTCCATTATTACAGAATGTAAGATCCACAAAAGATGCAGATATTAAAAATAAAGGATCTGGAAATCCTCCAGAAGTAATCAAAGATCATCAAAGATTCAGAATAACGCAGAGAGAATCATCTTTACTCAACGATCAGAAGAGGATCAGGAAATATCCAGAAGTTATAGAAAGATATTCAAGAAATGATTTCATCTTTTGTTTTCCCAAAAATGCAAGATCCAGAAAGAAATGAAGATATTAGAAATGATGGACAAATGTAAAAAAAAAAGGATCTGGAAATCCTCCAAAGGTTCTAGAAGACAGTCTATAAACTATAGAGAATCAGATGTCTTTACACGAGGATCAGAAGACGCTCCAAATGACAAGGAAATGATCCAGGAAGAGATAACAGGAAGTGATCTGACCGAGCCCCAAACCACTGAGAAGTTTCACTTACTTTGAGCTGGGTTTACTGTCCGTCCTGAGCTGCTCCGAGTTCATCTGAGGAGAGGAGCTACACACACACACACACACACACACACACACACACACACACACACACACACACACACACACACACACACACACACACACACACACACACACACACACACACACACACACACACACACACACACACACACACACACACACACTAGACTTTAGTTTCCAAACATTGTTGTGTGTGTGTGTGGGTCTGTGTGTGTGTGTGACTGTGTGTGTGTGTGTGGTGTCGTGTGTGTGTGACTGTGTGTGTGTTTGTGTGTCTGTGTGTGTGTGTGTGTGTCTGTGTGTCTGTGTGTGTGTGTGACTGTGTGTGTGTGTGTGTCTGTGTGTGTGACTGTGTGTGTGTTTGTGTGTCTGTGTGTGTGTGTGTGACTGTGTGTGTGTGACTGTGTGTGTGTGTGTCTGTGTGTGTGTGTCTGTGTGTGTGTGTGACTGTGTGTGTGTTTGTGTGTGTGTGTGACTGTGTGTGTGTTTGTGTGTGTGTGTGTGTGACTGTGTGTGTGTTTGTGTGTCTGTGTGTGTGTCTGTGTGTGTGTTTGTGTGTCTGTGTGTGTGTTGTGTGTGTGTGTGTGACTGTGTGTGTTTGTGTGTCTGTGTGTGTGTGTGTGTGACTGTGTGTGTGTGTGACTGTGTGTGTGTGTGTCTGTGTGTGTGTGTCTGTGTGTGTGTGTGACTGTGTGTGTGTTTGTGTGTGTGTGACTGTGTGTGTGTTTGTGTGTGTGTGTGTGTGACTGTGTGTGTGTTTGTGTGTCTGTGTGTGTGTCTGTGTGTGTGTTTGTGTGTCTGTGTGTGTGTTTGTGTGTGTGTGTGTGACTGTGTGTGTGTTTGTGTGTCTGTGTGTGTGTCTGTGTGTGTGTTTGTGTGTTTGTTTGTGTGTGTGTGACTGTGTGTGTGTTTGTGTGTGTGTGTGTGTGACTGTGTGTGTGTTTGTGTGTCTGTGTGTGTGTCTGTGTGTGTTTGTGTGTCTGTGTGTGTGTGTGTGGGTCTGTGTGTGTGTGTGTGTGTGTGTAGACAGGCTGACAGACTGTAGAGCCTATAGAGACGGTTTGTTTGTATTTTAATCTATTTTTCTTTAATTTTCTTCTTTATTTAACTTAATTTTTTTCAAATATATGAATATAGCTCCCCGTTAGCTCCTCCTTAGCTCCCCGTTAGCTCCCCGTTAGCTCCCCGTTAGCTCCTCGTTAGCTCCCCGTTAGCTCCTCGTTAGCTCCCAGTTAGCTCCTCGTTAGCTCCCCGTTAGCTCCTCGTTAGCTCCCCGTTATTTCCCTGTAGCTCCGTTAGCTCCTCGTTAGCTCCCCGTTAGCTCACTGTTAGCTCCCCGTTAGCTCACTGTTAGCTCGCCGTTAGCTCGCCGTTAGCTCCCCGTTATTTCCCTGTAGCTCCCTGTTAGCTCCCTGTTAGCTCCCTGTTAGCTTCCTGTTAGCTCCCCGTTATTTCCCTGTAGCTCCCTGTTAGCTCCCCGTTAGGTCACTGTTAGCTCCCTGTTAGCTCCCCGTTATTTCCCTGTAGCTCCCTGTTAGCTCCCCGTTAGCTCACTCTTAGCTTCCTGTTAGCTCCCCGTTATTTCCCTGTAGCTCCCTGTTAGCTCCCTGTTAGCTCCCTGTTAGCTCCCTGTTAGCTTCTTGTTAGCTCCCCGTTATTTCCCTGTAGCTCCCTGTTAGCTCCCTGTTAGCTTCTTGTTAGCTCCCCGTTATTTCCCTGTAGCTCCCTGTTAGCTCCCCGTTAGGTCACTGTTAGCTCCCTGTTAGTTCCCCGTTATTTCCCTGTAGCTCCCTGTTAGCTCCCCGTTAGCTCACTGTTAGCTCCCCGTTAGCTCCCCGTTATTTCCCTGTAGCTCCCTGTTAGCTCCCTGTTAGCTTCCTGTTAGCTCTCCGTTAGCTACAGACCTGTTGCCGGCCTCCTCAGAGATGGAACTGGCTTTAGAGAAGAGGCGGGACCTCCTGCTGAGACCCAGAGCCGACATGTGATGAGAGAGAAAAGAGCGCCTCCTGCAGGCCAGAAAACACCCAGCGAGAAGAGGGGGGGGGTACACCAGGGGGAATATCAGACAGGAAACCAACACCAAGTCACCAAAATAAAAGCAGAAGCAGACGTGCAGAAAGAGAGTTTCTCATTGGATGTTAAGCTTTTTGCTAAACTACGTGTTTAGATCAGTGTTTCCCCTACCATTGTCTTAGCCGGGCGCTGCGCCCTGCCAACGGAGCCCCGCGCCCTGCCAACGGAGCCCCGCGCCCTGCCAACGGAGCCCCGCGCCCTGCCTGAAATTCAAGGTGTTTTTTTTTTTTGTTTTTTTTATTTAAAAAAAAAAAGCGCCAAATTGCAACTGAAGTAATCTTTCTACGGTCACTTTTCACATTGAACATGTGCTCTTTTATTAAATAAACTAAACGCCTATGTTATTTATCCAATGTATCAGCATGTTTCAGTGTCCACTGCTTTGCGTATTCACATTCTCCCTCCGCTCTGTTTCTGAAGGGCGGGTCTCCGCTCCCCCCCCCCACACACACACACACAGGAACGCGACAACGAACGTAGCGTGCTTATTCTAAAAATAGCTCACAGATGGTGAGCAGGTACCGCGGTTTAGAACTACGGTATTTAATTTGACAGAAAACAATGAAACGCCAGCAGAAGAGTCTAATGAGTTGGGTGAAAAAAAAGACAGGAGATGTGAGTTGGTTTATTCAGTAAATTAGCTCAGGATAATGGGATGTTCTGTCTACACCTGTTGATGTGAGGCTAATGCAGGATTTGCTAGCTTGATGCTACCGGCATTTAGCGGCAGTGACTCAACAAATTTCCTCTTAAAATTTATCGTCAGCAATGTATGACAAGCAGACTGCTTGTTTAATGTTAGACTCACACCAATAGCTCAATATGATCATAACACCATTGCTTTCATATCAGAGATCAGATGAGGTGGAGCTGCCTCCAGCAATAGAGGACTTCTCCACCCTGAACAGGGTAAGAAATACCTCTCACAATGGCATTTGGCGTTTTAAGTTATCAGTATTTTTTATCACTTTTAAAGCTTAACATTGAATTTATTTGCAGGTCAAGACAAACATCCGCAACAGGCTGCAGGGGGACCATCTTGCAGCCTGCATGCGGATCTCAATAAATGGGCCAGAGGTGTCGGACTTCCCATACCAGGAGGCACTGGAAACCTTCTTCAGAAAACCCAGGAAGATCCACTGTAGCAAAAATAAGTGCTCACTGTGTGGATAAACACAGTGTGCCAGGATGTTGCAAAGAGTTTGTACTGATGTTGTGTTAATAAAAATAATACGATATTACGACGGCTTCATGTGCGTAAATTACATTAATAGATGTTTCCCAAAAAAAATGTGGGTACCCCCCCGTTGGGGCCAGCACCCTGCCAAGGCAGTAAACCTAGGGGAAACACTGTAGATCATTGTGATTTAAAGTCACATCTCGGAGAGGAAAGCCCACGCTACACCTGTGATGAAATAAGAGCTCCTACGATCAGAAGGTCCTGCATGTCTTCTGGAGGAACCATCCCAGCCGGATGAACGTGTTCCCGTCCGTCCGTCACGCGACATGAGACCTCTGTTTGTTCAGCGTTAACTCTTTAAAGGCTGGCAGCTAGTAGACGTAAATACATGTCTGTTGATTGTGTATATATAGGGTATACATATTTCCAATGGCGAGCCGTGACTTTTATACCTAGGCCCTCTGAACCCCCCTTCCCTCGAAAAGGGGTGTGAGTTATTGCGGTGCAAAACGCATCAACGACAGCGACCCCCTACCACACAAAACAACACCTGTAAATAACCCAATTTGTGTTCTTTGAAATTGAAAAGGATATTGTGTTTGTTACTTTCGTTGCAGTTGTATGTCTTAAGTGTAATTTGGCTTGGCTTCCTATTTGGTATGGACATGCTTTTATTTTGAAGGCGAGTTTACGCTGTTGACAGGAAGTTGTTGTTGCTATGGAAACAAGAAAAGCTTCACAGCGGGCGGAACTTGTCATAAAGTCCGCGATAATAAAGCCCACCCATTTAGAGGGAAGATATGATTGGTCCATTGTGCTGTCATTGACATTACTCTCTCGTTCGGTTACTATAGCGGGCCCTCTGTGAATTTACAGCAGGACCACCAAGCTCTCCTCTCTTCACAGTAACTCGCAGAGACGGCCAAAGGAGCTTCTTTCATTTAACCCTTCACATTCCAGCAGAAACTGAACAGGAAACATTGTTTTCGGGATTGTGGGAAACGGTATTTGGATCTCTCTGAACACACACACAGAGATGGCAGAGGAGCCTTTATGAGAGAGAAACAGCAGGAGCAGACAGAGAGGAGGACATGCGTGCAGGGGGGGGCGGGAATCGAACCAGCGGCCTCTGGTTTCTATCATTATACTTGTTGTGCATAAAGAGTGAACTCACGCGCTGGACGGAGACTTCTCCTCCTCCTCAGGGTGGGTCGTACCATTAGAATCAGTCTGGGGGGGGAGAGGAGACCCCCTCTGGGACCCTGAGGAGCTGCAGTCTGAGGACAGCGGGGAGGAGGCTCTGCTGCCCCCTGCTGGGTTCGAGGAGGCGGCGGAGAGGGTGGGAGAGAGCAGGGTGGTGGTGGGGGAGAGGAAGGTGGGGGGCGTGGGGGAGGAGGAGGGGGAGAGGGTGGGAGAGAGCAGGGTGGTGGTGGGGGAGAGGAGGGAGGGGGGTGTGGGGGAGGAGGAGGGGGAGGAGTTAGTGGAGGAGAGGGGGGGGAGAGTCTGACTGGAGGAACGGCGGCTCCTTTCGCCAGCGGCCATCTTTCTCCTCTCTTTACGGGGGAGGGGGGAGACGTCGTCCCCGTCCTCGTTCCTCAGAGACGTCTGCAACACAGAAACACATTCGAATTTAAAATGTCGTCAGAATTCAACTTTTTCATTTTTTCACATTTTTTACTCTCTTTTCGACTTTTTTTAATGTTTTCCTCAGTTGTAATTTTTTTTTTCACATTTTGATGTTTTCTTTCCTATTCTAACTTTTTTCACATCGTGGCAGTTTTACCTCGTAGAGAGTGAACTGAGTCTTCAAGTCAGGCTCCGCCTCCCTGCTGCTCAGCTGTTTGCTCACGATGCTCTCCATGCCAAGCTGCTCCAGGCTGTCCGTCACGTCGTAGAACGAGTCCTGGTCCGGGAGCGCCGACAGGGTCTGAACACACATTATTATACTGTTCAAGGTTCAAGGCTTTTACTGTCATGTGTGCAGAGCTACAGTGTAGTCATGACGATGAAGATCTGAGGCCCCAGGCTCCTCCCACAGAGCAACACACGGGCCGTTTCTCAATGTGGAGTAGAGCTGCTGCAGAGCCACTATTTCAAGTATACTACGTCATGGAGTGGCGCCGAATGCTGGGCATTTAACATGCATTTAAACAGTCCTTCGGCGCCACTCCATCACGTAGTATACTTGAAATAGTGGCTCTGCAGCAGCTCTACTCCACCATGAGAAACGGCCAATAACACAGATAACAGTACAGGTAAATACAATACAATAGAATATATAGAAACCGTGCAGAATAGTCTATATACAAGTAATAGGATTATGGTTGAGATTACCTTTGGATGTGCGTGTTGACTTATTGTGTGGTCGGAGGGCTCGTTGGGATTCTTGTGTTAGATGTATTTGTCTGAGCAGCGCGAGGTTTTAAAGTGCTTCACAGAGAAAGCTTTATTCTCTTGAAATGAGGTTTACAGGGACATGCTCAGAGGAGCTGTGTGGTTTACAGGGACATTCTCAGAGGAGCTGTGTGGTTTACAGGGACATGCTCAGAGGAGCCGTGTGGTTTACAGGGACATGCTCAGAGGAGCTGTATTGGTTTACAGGGACATGCTCAGAGGAGCTGTGTGGGTTACAGGGACATGCTCAGAGGAGCTGTGTGGGTTACAGGGACATGCTCAGAGGAGATGTGTGGGTTACAGGGACATGCTCAGAGGAGCTGTGTGGTTTACAGGGACATGCTCAGAGGAGCTGTGTGGTTTACAGGGACATGCTCAGAGGAGCAGTGTGGTTTACAGGGACATGCTCAGAGGAGCTGTGTGGTTTACAGGGACATGCTCAGAGGAGCTGTGTGGGTTACAGGGACATGCTCAGAGGAGCTGTGTGGGTTACAGGGACATGCTCAGAGGAGATGTGTGGGTTACAGGGACATGCTCAGAGGAGCTGTGTGGTTTACAGGGACATGCTCAGAGGAGCTGTGTGGTTTACAGGGACATGCTCAGAGGAGCTGTGTGGTTTACAGGGACATGCTCAGAGGAGCTGTGTGGTTTACAGGGACATGCTCAGAGGAGCTGTGTGGTTTACAGGGACATGCTCAGAGGAGCTGTGTGGGTTACAGGGACATGCTCAGAGGAGCTGTGTGGGTTACAGGGACATGCTCAGAGGAGATGTGTGGGTTACAGGGACATGCTCAGAGGAGCTGTGTGGGTTTACTGTTGTTTACTGTTGTTTGTGTTGTTTACTGTTGTTTTTGTTGTTTACTGTTGTTTGTGTTGTTTGTGTTGTTTACTGTTGTTTGTGTTGTTTACTGTTGTTTGTGTTGTTTGTTTACCTTGTTGATGAGCGTAATGGTGAACATCAGCAGCTCTGTGTCGGAGCCGTTCCTCTCCTCCAGGACCTCCATCAGAAAACTCCACGGCTTCACACCTGCAACACACACACACACACACACACACACACACACACACACACACACACACACACACACACACACACACACACACACACACAGTGTCAGATGAGATAAGAACTCAGGGTTTTCTTTTGTAAATTAAATGTAAAATCGTGTGTGAATATGTGTGTGTGAGTGTGTGTGTGAATATGTGTGTGTGAGTGTGTGTGTGTGAATATGTGTGTGTGAGTGTGTGTGTGAATATGTGTGTGTGAATATGTGTGTGTGAGTGTGTGTGTGAATATGTGTGTGAATATGTGTGTGTGAATATGTGTGTGTGAGTGTGTGTGTGAATATGTGTGTGTGAATATGTGTGTGTGAATATGTGTGAGTGTGTGTGTGAATATGTGTGTGTGTGTACCTCTCTTCTCGTCCACAGTGTTGACAGCAGTGATGAAGAGCGGGCCGTTGGACTCTGAATATTCGACGAAGACGATGAGCAGCTTCAGAGACGTCTTCACCACCAGACGGGACTACACACACACACACAATATTATTATTCATTTCCATCAATATGTATTATTCTGCCGCGTGATGCTGATAGTTTGTTCCTTTCTAGACTTGTATTACAGCATTACTTCTTGCACTGCAGTCCCCTCTCTGTCCAGCAGGGGGAGGCAGCGCTCTGAGCTGACCCCCCCTGCTGTCCCCTCTCTGTCCAGCAGGGGGAGGCAGCGCTCTGAGCTGACTCCTCCTGCTGGACAGATACATTTAATGAGCGTTTCACTCCATTATTCCTCCCAGGAGTGGATCCCAGTGGATCCCAGTGGATCCCAGTGGATCCCAGAGGATTCTTAGTTAATAAAAAGGTACATTATGAGTCATGCAGCAGGATCATTAAATAACATCAGCAGACTCTTATTTTGGCGGGGACTCACCATACTTCCTGTGAGCGTGTAGAGCCACTGCAGCGTCTCGTTGTGATTTATCACTCCGTTCATCCCGTCCACAAACAGCAGGATCTGACTCAGAGCTACACACACACACACACACACACACACACACACACACACACACACACACACACACACACACACACACACACACACACACACACACACACACACACACACACACACACACACCACACACACACACACCACACACACACACACACACACACACACACCACACACACACACACACACACACACTTCCATGTGGATCTATAATCATAATAATCTCTATAATCTGCTCTCAGGTTTCTGTGGTTTCTGCTCAAGTTTTCCACTTTGAAGGAAAATGTGTCCTCCGGAGAGACAGAGAGACGAACATCTTTCTATATGTGTCTCTTTCTTCTTCTACAGTATTCTGTGAGGATGTATTTACAGTTAGACGTCTGAGTCATGGAGCAAAACCTTTCTGACCGACATGATGAGTCACTTTTTACTGTGACACTGAGAATCCACGAGTGCAGATTATGGAGCAGCTGCTGTACCAACGTGAGAGCAGGAGAGGACTCTTTAAAGTAGAGACACTACATACTGATATACACCTGAACATCAGCAGGAGAGGACTCTTTAAAGTAGAGACACTACATATACACCTGAACATCAGCAGGAGAGGACTCTTTAAAGTAGAGACACTACATACTGATATACACCTGAACATCAGCAGGAGAGGACTCTTTAAAGTAGAGACACTACATACTGATATACACCTGAACATCAGCAGGAGAGGACTCTTTAAAGTAGAGACACTACATACTGATATACACCTGAACATCAGCAGGAGAGGACTCTTTAAAGTAGAGACACTACATACTGATAAACACCTGAACATCAGCAGGAGAGGACTCTTTAAAGTAGAGACACTACATACTGATATACACCTGAACATCAGCAGGAGAGGACTCTTTAAAGTAGAGACACTACATACTGATATACACCTGAACATCAGCAGGAGAGGACTCTTTAAAGTAGAGACACTACATACTGATAAACACCTGAACATCAGCAGGAGAGGACTCTTTAAAGTAGAGACACTACATACTGATATACACCTGAACATCAGCAGGAGAGGACTCTTTAAAGCTCCTGTTACAGTTATTGGAGGATGTTATCTTGCCTCTCACCTCTCAGGATGTAGTTCTGATAGTTGTGGTCGGCCTCCGCTCCGACTTTAATGAAACATGTGAGACCTTCAGAGGCCACGAACTCTGGGACCAGGTCTTTATCATCCTACACACACACACACACACACACACACACACACACACACACACACACACACCACACACACACACACACAACACACACACCACACACACACACACACACACACACACACACACACACCACACACACACACACACACACACACACACACACACACACACACACACACACACACACACACACACACACACACACACACACACACACACACACTCATCACGTGTCTCTGGATGGAAACCTGGCATCTTATTGTGAATTTAAACACACATTTTAAACACAGAGGCGTCACTTCTTGATCCACAGGATGAATGTGAGTTCATGCACACACACACCTTAAAGGTGGGGTAGGTCATTTTGGAGAAACCAGCTCGAGTGCGCTAGAATTTGAAAATACACAGCTGGAAGAAACCTGCCCTTCCTTCAGACTTCCTCACAGAGCCCCTCCTCCAACACACATGAACGCGCACATGACCAATGAGGGCACGAGGTAAGTTTGTGCACAGATGGAAGGCTGACAGGCAGGTAGGCCATCCAGTTATTTTAGCCGGGCCGAGGCAGATGATTGGTCGTGCTTTTTACAGTACTACGGCTTCAAAGCATTTAATGTATTCATTGCTATCGGGATGTTAAGAGCATTCCATGGAATATAACAACAAGTGTATCTCGAGCCGGTTTCTCAAACTTACCTACCCCACCTTTAAGTCATATATTCAAATTAGAAATTATTTTGCGGGCCGAAATTAAATCCACCACGGGCCGGATTTGGCCCCCGGGCCTTGAGTTTGACACATGCTTTTACTGTGTAATCTCTTTGGTCTCTGGTTTTAAAATGCCTAATAATTATGATCATGTTTGTTGGATTTTGTTCTTCCGGGGTCCATTTTGTAAAAATCTTTTTTAACTCAGAAATAAGGTTTGATTTTGTGTAAATGAGGACTTTTGACCGTGCATTTCGAAAAGCAGAGTAAAACTTGTGGTAATAAATAAGTCAGAATAAAGTTGGCTTTAAAGGTGTGACTTAGATTTGGGTGATTTTTTATGATATATGCTTTATCAATAGTCAAACCGAGAGGACGAAAGCTGAAAAAAGATAACAATCGTGTCTGTTTCTTGTGTCTTTGTTCTGCTGAAACAGCATCTCCCTGCAGGAAGCTGAACCTGTGAAGATCTGAGGCTCAATACGGCAGATCTCCGGAGTTAACGAGATGAAACAGCTTTAATGAGAGATCAAGCAGATTATTTATTCGTGTGTGTGTGTGTGTGTGTGAGTGAGTGAGTGAATGAGTGTGAGAGTGAGTGAGTGAGTGAGTGAGTGAGTGAGTGTGAGTGAGTGAGTGAGTGAGTGAGTGAGTGAGTGAGTGTGAGTGAGTGAGTGAGTGAGTGTGTGAGTGTGAGTGTGTGTGAGTGAGTGAGTGAGTGTGTGTGAGTGAGTGAGTGAGTGAGTGAGTGAGTGTGTGTGTGTGAGTGAGTGAGTGAGTGAGTGTGTGTGTGTGAGTGAGTGAGTGTGTGTGTGTGTGAGTGAGTGAGTGAGTGAGTGAGTGAGTGAGTGAGTGAGTGTGTGAGTGAGTGAGTGAGTGAGTGAGTGTGTGAGTGTGTGTGTGAGTGAGTTACCTGGAACAGCTGTTTGAGGGAGAAGAGCGCCCTCCTGAGCTCCGGACCGTGAGAGTTGTAAAGCTTCTCTGAAACAGAGGAAACAGGTTCATGATGATGCTGCTGTTGGATCAGCTGTTGGATCAGCTGTTGGATCAGCTGTTGGATCAGCTGCAGGTCAATAACTCTGCAGAGATCAGAGGAGTTTAAAGAAAGCTCAGACACAACCTGGACAAAGTTAAGCCAAAACATGGAATTAAGTGCGGATAGAGTTTCCAGAACAAAAGCTTAACAACGTTTCATTAAAGTTTCAACACATTTAAAGAAAGTTTGGACACATTTACGACAAACTGTCAAAACAACAGTTTCAACAAAGCTTTAAAAAAATGTAATAAAGTTTGTAGAAAGTTGAAAGTTGGAAGTTGAAAGTTGAAAGTTGAAAGTTGAAAGTTGGAAGTTGAAAGTTTGAAGTTGAAAGTTGGAAGTTGAAAGTTGGAAGTTGAAAGTTGGAAGTTGGAAGTAGAAAGTTGGAAGTTGAAAGATGGAAGTTGGAAGTTGAAAGTTGAAAGTAGAAAGTTGGAAGTTGGAAGTTGGAAGTAGAAAGTTGGAAGTTGGAAGTAGAAAGTTGGAAGTTGGAAGTTGAAAGTTGGAAGTTGGAAGTAGAAAGTTGGAAGTTGGAAGTTGAAAGTTGGAAGTAGAAAGTTGGAAGTAGAAAGTTGGAAGTTGGAAGTTGAAAGTTGGAAATTGGAAGTAGAAAGTTGGAAGTTGGAAGTTGGAAGTAGAAAGTTGGAAGTTGAAAGTTGGAAGTTGGAAGTAGAAAGTTGAAAGTTGGAAGTTGGAAGTAAAAGTTGGAAGTAGAAAGTTGGAAGTTGGAAGTAGAAAGTTGGAAGTTGGAAGTTGAAAGTTGGAAGTTGGAAGTAGAAAGCTGGAAGTAGAAAGTTGGAAGTTGGAAGTTGAAAGTTGGAAGTTGGAAGTAGAAAGTTGGAAGTTGGAAGTTGGAAGTAGAAAGTTGAAAGTTGGAAGTAGAAAGTTGGAAGTTGGAAGTTGGAAGTAGAAAGTTGAAAGTTGGAAGTAGAAAGTTGGAAGTTGGAAGTAGAAAGTTGAAAGTTGGAAGTAGAAAGTTGAAAGTTGGAAGTAGAAAGTTGGAAGTTGGAAGTTGGAAGTAGAAAGTTGGAAGTTGGAAGTTGGAAGTAGAAAGTTGGAAGTTGGACGTTGGACGTTGGAAGTTGGAAGTAGAAAGTTGGAAGTTGGAAGTAGAAAGTTGGAAGTAGAAAGTTGGACGTTGGACGTTGGAAGTTGGAAGTAGAAAGTTGGAAGTTGGAAGTTGAAAGTTGGAAGTTGGAAGTTGGAAGTTGAAAGTTGGAAGTAGAAAGTTGAAAGTTGGAAGTTGGAAGTAGAAAGTTGGACGTTGGAAGTTGGACTGGAAGTTGGAAGTTGGACGTTGGAAGTTGGACGTTGGAAGTTGAAAGTTGGAAGTAGGAAGTTGGAAGTTGAAAGTTGGAAGTTGAAAGTTGGAAGTAGGAAGTTGAAAGTTGGAAGTTGGAAGTAGGAAGTTGGAAGTTGAAAGTTGGAAGTTGGAAGTTGAAAGTTGGAAGTTGAAAGTTGGAAGTTGAAAGTTGGAAGTAGGAAGTTGAAAGTTGGAAGTAGGAAGTTGAAAGTTGGAAGTTGAAAGTTGGAAGTAGGAAGTTGGAAGTTGAAAGTTGGAAGTTGAAAGTTGGAAGTAGGAAGTTGAAAGTTGGAAGTTGGAAGTAGGAAGTTGGAAGTTGAAAGTTGGAAGTTGGAAGTTGAAAGTTGGAAGTTGAAAGTTGGAAGTTGAAAGTTGGAAGTAGGAAGTTGAAAGTTGGAAGTAGGAAGTTGAAAGTTGGAAGTAGAAAGTTGGAAGTTGGAAGTTGGAAGTTGAAAGTTGGAAGTTGGACGTTGAAAGTTGGAAGTTGGAAGTAGAAAGTTGGAAGTTGGAAGTTGGACGTTGAAAGTTGGAAGTTGGAAGTAGAAAGTTGGAAGTTGGAAGTTGGAAGTAGGAAGTTGGAAGTTGGACGTTGGAAGTTGAAAGTTGGAAGTTGGACGTTGAAAGTTGGAAGTTGGAAGTAGAAAGTTGGAAGTTGGAAGTTGGACGTTGGAAGTTGAAAGTTGGAAGTTGAAAGTTGGAAGTAGAAAGTTGGAAGTTGGAAGTTGGACGTTGAAAGTTGGACGTTGAAAGTTGGAAGAAGATTTGGACGAAGTTTGGAAAACAAGACAAAGTCAAAACAAAGTTCAAAGAAAGTTAAAAAAATTAGGCAACGTTAGGAAAATGTTTCAAAAAGTCTGAACATTACGAAAAAGTTTTGAAAAAGTTTTAATAAAGTTTGACAACAACAATGTTTAAAACAAGTTTCAACAACATCGAAGAAAGTTTGAAGAAAGTTCAACAAAGTTTTAGAAACGTTTTTTAAGACGTAATAAAGTTAGATTTCTCTCTTTGGAAACGCTGCTTCCTGTTTGTCTGCTTCCTGTCTGTCTGCTTCCTGTCTGTCTGCTTCCTGTCTGTCTGCTTCCTGTTTGTCTGCTTCCTGTTTGTCTGCTTCCTGTCTGTCTGCTTCCTGTTTGTCTGCTTCCTGTTTGTCTGCTTCCTGTTTGTCTGCTTCCTGTCTGTCTGCTTCCTGTTTGTCTGCTTCCTGTCTGTCTGCTTCCTGTCTGATAGAGCTCTCTGTGCTCATCACTAAAGATCATCACAGAGTTTCTGGAGGGTTCAAACAGGAGAAGAATCTTCCAGAAGGAATGAAACTGCTTCCTGTTTGTTTCTGTCCGAGGTCACGACCCCTGAGTCACTTTCTGAGGTCACGACCCCTGAGTCACTTTCTGAGGACACGACCCCTGAGTCACTTTCTGAGGTCACGACCCCTGAGTCATTTTCTGAGGTCACGACCCCTGAGTCATTTTCTGAGGACACGACCCCTGAGTCACTTTCTGAGGTCACGACCCCTGAGTCACTTTCTGAGGACACGACCCCTGAGTCACTTTCTGAGGTCACGACCCCTGAGTCACTTTCTGAGGACACGACACGACCCCGGAGTCACTTTCTGAGGTCACGACCCCTGAGTCACTTTCTGAGGACACGACCCCTGAGTCACTTTCTGAGGACACGGACCCCTGAGTCACTTTCTGAGGACACGGACCCCTGAGTCACTTTCTGAGGACACGGACCCCTGAGTCACTTTCTGAGGACACGGACCGAGTGAAATCCTGCAGTTTAAACAACAAGTTCTGAAGAGAGGAGAGTTTAACAACAACCACAGGAGCAGTGAAGGTTAACGCTCAGTAGATATGAAGGAGAGAAATGAGAAGCTAACCAGATGCAAAAACATCAACACAAAGAAGCGCAGAATTCAAAAAGTCTTTATAAATCTGAAATGAAATAGGAATGATATAAAATGCTGCAGGAAAGATGCGCACAAATAAGACAATGCAAGAAAAGTACATTAAAACAGTGTAGTGTAAACCTGTGTGTTTGTGTCTTTTAAAAAGTGCATGTTTGTGTGTCTGTGTGTGTGGGGGGGGTTCAGACTGACTGTGTGTGTGGGGTTCAGACTGACTGTGTGTGTGTGTGGGGTACTGACTGTGTGTGTGTGTGTGGGGGGGGGGGTTCAGACTGACTGTGTGTGTGTGTTGGGTTCAGACTGGCTGTATGTGTGTGTGCGTTTGGGGTTCAGTCTGACTGTGTGTGGGGTTCAGACTGACTGTGTGTGTGTGTGGGGTTCAGACTGACTGTGTGTGTGTGTGTGTGGGGTTCAGACTGACTGTGTGTGTGGGGTTCAGACTGACTGTGTGTGTGTGTGGGGTTCAGACTGACTGTGTGTGTGTGTGGGGTTCAGACTGACTGTGTGTGTGTGTGTGTGTGGGGTTCAAACTGACTGTGTGTGTGTGTGTGTGCGGGGGGTTCAGACTGACTGTGTGTGTGTGTGTGTGTGGGGTTCAGACTGACTGTGTGTGGGGTTCAGACTGACTGTGTGTGTGTGTGGGGGGGTTCAGACTGACTGTGTTGTGTGTGTGTGTTTGTGTGTGTGTGTGGGGTTCAGACTGACTGTGTGTGTGTGTGTGTGTGTGGGGTTCAGACTGACTGTGTGTGTGTGTGTGTGTGTGTGTGTGTGTGGGGTTCAGACTGACTGTGTGTGTGTGCGGGGGGTTCAGACTGACTGTGTGTGTGTGTGGGGTTCAGACTGACTGTGTGTGTGTGTGGGGTTCAGACTGACTGTGTGTGTGTGTGTGGGGTTCAGACTGACTGTGTGTGTGTGTGTGTGTGGGGTTCAGACTGACTGTGTGTGTGTGTGTGTGTGGGGTTCAGACTGACTGTGTGTGTGTGTGTGTGTGTGGGGTTCAGACTGACTGTGTGTGTGTGCGGGGGGTTCAGACTGACTGTGTGTGTGTGTGTGTGGGGTTCAGACTGACTGTGTGTGTGTGTGGTTCAGACTGACTGTGTGTGTGTGTTGGGTTCAGACTGACTGTATGTGTGTGTGCGTTTGGGGTTCAGTCTGACTGTGTGTGGGGTTCAGACTGACTGTGTGTGTGTGTGGGGTTCAGACTGACTGTGTGTGTGTGTGTGTGTGGGGTTCAGACTGACTGTGTGTGTGTGGGGTTCAGACTAACTGTGTGTGTGTGGGGTTCAGACTGACTGTGTGTGTGTGTGGGGTTCAGACTGACTGTGTGTGTGTGTGTGTGTGTGTGTGGGGTTCAAACTGACTGTGTGTGTGCGCGGGGGGTTCAGACTGACTGTGTGTGTGTGTGTGTGGGGTTCAGACTGACTGTGTGTGGGGTTCAGACTGACTGTGTGTGTGTGTGGGGGGTTCAGACTGACTGTGTGTGTGTGTTTGTGTGTGTGTGTGGGGTTCAGACTGACTGTGTGTGTGTGGTGTGTGTGTGTGTGTGGGTTCAGACTGACTGTGTGTGTGTGTGTGTGTGTGTGTGTGTGTGTGTGTGTGTGTGTGGGGTTCAGACTGACTGTGTGTGTGTGCGGGGGGTTCAGACTGACTGTGTGTGTGTGGGGTTCAGACTGACTGTGTGTGTGTGGGGTTCAGACTGACTGTGTGTGTGTGTGGGGTTCAGACTGACTGTGTGTGTGTGTGTGGGGTTCAGACTGGCTGTGTGTGTGTGTGGGGTTCAGACTGACTGTGTGTGTGTGTGGGGTTCAGACTGACTGTGTGTGTGTGTGGGGGGTTCAGACTGACTGTGTGTGTGTGTGTGGGGGGTTCAGACTGACTGTGTGTGTGTGGGGTTCAGACTGACTGTGTGTGTGTGTGGGGTTCAGACTGACTGTGTGTGTGTGTGTGTGGGTTCAGACTGACTGTGTGTGTGTGTGTGTGTGTGGGGTTCAGACTGACTGTGTGTGTGTGTGTGGGGTTCAGACTGACTGTGTGTGTGTGTGGGGTTCAGACTGACTGTGTGTGTGTGGGGGGGGTTCAGACTGACTGTGTGTGTGTGTGTGTGTGGGGTTCAGACTGACTGTGTGTGTGTGTGTGTGGGGGTTCAGACTGTCTGTGTGTGTGTGTGTGTGGGGTTCAGACTGACTGTGTGTGTGTGGGGGGTTCAGACTGACTGTGTGTGTGTGTGGGGTTCAGACTGACTGTGTGTGTGTGTGTGTGTGGGGTTCAGACTGACTGACAGCTCGATGAGCCTTCTATTCCCATAGCACTCAGTAGGAATGATTTGATGTGCTTTTTTAACGATAAAATGGTTCCTCTTAGAAACAAAATGAATGACCTCTTGCCTTCGACCAGCATAGAGTTATCAACAGCTCCCGGAAACGTACGTTCTAATATTACACTAGATAGAAAACTAGAATGCTTTTCAGCCATAAAACCTTGAACAATTGAATTCAATGATTCTTTCTTCTAAACCAGGGGTGTCAAACTCAATTTCATCCCGGGCCACATCAGCATTATGGTTGCACTCAAAGGGCCGGTTGTAATTTTAATTATATATAAATATACATATGTAAATATATAATATATATAAAATAATGTATTATATTACATTGTTGGCCCTGCATTGGATTATTATCAGTTCTGGTCTTCCTAAATAACTCCGTCTGAAAGCAGAAGTCTAGGGAAAATAATTGAAAGCAAACATTCAACAATTACACCAATTGTATTGTATATTATATTCTTTGCAAGCTCTTGCGGGCCACATCAAATGAGGTCGCGGGCCGGATTTGGCCCCCGGGCCTTGAGTTTGACACGCCTGTTCTAAACCATCAACGTGTATCTTAGACCCGATTCCAACTCAGCTGTTAAAGGAAGTTTTTCCATTAATTAGCACTTCTTTATTAAATATGAAGAATATGTCTTTATTATCGGGCTATGTTCCACAATCATTCAAAGTAGCAGTGATAAAACCTCTTCTTGAAAAGCACAACCTCGATCCAGAGGTTTTAGCCAACTATAGACCTATCTCTAATCTTCCGTTCCTCTCAAAGATTCTTGAGAAAGCGTTCGCAAAACAGTTGTGTGATTACTTAAAAAACAATGATTGATTTGAAGATGTTCAGTCTGGCTTTAGAACACATCATAGCACAGAGACAGCTCTGGCTAAAGTCACAAATTACCTTCTAATAGCCTCAGACAAAGGACTTGTCTCTATTCTTGTCTTACTCGATCTCAGTGCTGCATTTGATACTATCGACCATGACATCCTATTGCAAAGACTAGAGCACTTAGTTGGCATAAAGGGAACTGCTTTAGGCTGGTTTAGGTCCTATCTATCTGAACGCTCTCAGTTTGTGTGTCAACGATGACTCTTCCATGCAAACCAAAGTGAGCCATGGAGTGCCACAGGGCTCAGTGCTTGGACCTATTTTGTTCACATTATATATGCTTCCGTTAGGCGATATTAAAAGGAATCATTCTGTACATTTCCATTGTTATGCGGATGATACTCAACTATATTTATCCATCAAGCCTGATGAAATTAATCATCTAAATAAAATTCAAGACTGCCTTAAGGACTTAAAAACGTGGATGACTTTAAACTTTTTGATGCTAAACACGGCCAAAACTGAAGTTATTGTACTCGGCCCACAGACTCTACGTAACAAACTATCTGAAGATATACTAACTATGGATGGCATTAATTTGGCCTCCAGTGAGACTGTAAGGAACCTTGGTGTTATATTTGATCAGGATTTATCCTTTAACGCCCACATAAAATCATCCTCAAGGACCGCCTTCTTTCATCTACGCAACATTGCAAAAATCAGGCATATCTTGCCTCAAAACGATGCAGAGAAACTAGTCCATGCATTTGTTACTTCAAGGCTGGATTATTGTAATTATTGTATTATTATTGTGTGTGTGTGTGTGTGGGGTTCAGACTGACTGTGTGTGTGTGTGTGTGTGGGGGGTTCAGACTGACTGTGTGTGTGTGTGGGGGGTTCAGACTGACTGTGTGTGTGTGTGGGGTTCAGACTGACTGTGTGTGTGTGTGTGGGGTTCAGACTGACTGTGTGTGTGTGTGTGTGTGGGGTTCAGACTGACTGACAGCTCGATGAGCCTTCTATTCCCATAGCACTCAGTAGGAATGATTTGATGTGCTTTTTTAACGATAAAATGGTTCCTCTTAGAAACAAAATGAATGACCTCTTGCCTTCGACCAGCATAGAGTTATCAACAGCTCCCGGAAACGTACGTTCTAATATTACACTAGATAGAAAACTAGAATGCTTTTCAGCCATAAACCTTGAACAATTGAATTCAATGATTCTTTCTTCTAAACCAGGGGTGTCAAACTCAATTTCATCCCGGGCCACATCAGCATTATGGTTGCACTCAAAGGGCCGGTTGTAATTTTAATTATATATAAATATACATATGTAAATATATAATATATATATAATAATGTATTATATTACATTGTTGGCCCTGCATTGGATTATTATCAGTTCTGGTCTTCCTAAATAACTCCGTCTGAAAGCAGAAGTCTAGGGAAAATAATTGAAAGCAAACATTCAACAATTACACCAATTGTATTGTATATTATATTCTTTGCAAGCTCTTGCGGGCCACATCAAATGAGGTCGCGGGCCGGATTTGGCCCCCGGGCCTTGAGTTTGACACGCCTGTTCTAAACCATCGACGTGTATCTTAGACCCGATTCCAACTAAGCTGTTAAAGGAAGTTTTTCCATTAATTAGCACTTTTTATTAAATATTATGAATATGTCTTTATTATCGGGCTATGTTCCACAATCATTTAAAGTAGCAGTGATAAAACCGCTTCTTAAAAAGCACAACCTCGATCCAGAGGTTTTAGCCAACTATAGACCTATTTCTAATCTTCCGTTCCTCTCAAAAATTCTTGAGAAAGCGGTCGCAAAACAGTTGTGTGATTACTTAAAAACAATGATTTATTTGAAGATTTTCAGTCTGGCTTTAGAACACATCATAGCACAGAGACAGCTCTGGTTAAAGTCACAAATGACCTTCTAATAGCCTCAGACAAAGGACTTGTCTCTATTCTTGTCTTACTCGATCTCAGTGCTGCATTTGATACTATCGACCATGATATCCTATTGCAAAGACTAGAGCACTTAGTTGGCATAAAGGGAACTGCTTTAGGCTGGTTTAGGTCCTATCTATCTGAACGCTCTCAGTTTGTATGTGTCAACGATAAATCTTCCATGCAAACCAAAGTTAGCCATGGAGTGCCACAGGGCTCAGTGCTTGGACCTATTTTGTTCACATTATATATGCTTCCGTTAGGCAATATTATAAGGAATCATTCTGTACAGTTTCATTGTTATGCGGATGATACTCAACTATATTTATCAATCAAGCCTGATGAAATTAATCATCTAAATAAAATTCAAGACTGCCTTAAGGACTTAAAAACGTGGATGACTTTAAACTTTTTGATGTTAAACACGGCCAAAACTGAAGTTATTGTACTCGGCCCAAAGAATCTACGAAACAAATTATCTAAAGATATACTAACTATGGATGGCATTAATTTGGCCTCCAGTGAGACTGTAAGGAATCTTGGTGTTATATTTGATCAGGATTTATCCTTTAACGCCCACATAAAATCTATTTCAAGGACCGCCTACTTCCATCTACGTAACATTGCAAAAATCAGGCATATCTTGCCTCAAAACGATGCAGAGAAACTAGTCCATGCATTTGTTACTTCAAGGCTAGATTATTGTAACTCTCTATTATCAGGGTGTACCAAGAAGTCAGTTAAGTCGCTTCAGCTGATTCAAAATGCTGCAGCACGTGTACTAACCAGAGTTAGGAAAAGGGACCACATTACTCCTGTTCTGGCTGCCTTACACTGGCTCCCTATAGAACATAGGATAGAATTTAAAATTCTTCTTCTCGCCTACAAAGCCCTTAATGGGCAGGCGCCATCTTACCTTAAAGAACTCATTATACCCTACTGTCCTACTAGGGCATTGCGTTCCAAGAATGCAGGGTTGTTGGTTGTTCCTAGAGTCTCTAAAAGTACAATGGGAGCCAGAGCCTTTTCTTATCAAGCTCCACATTTGTGGAATCAGCTTCCAGTTTGTGTTCGGGCGGCAGACACCCTATCCGTTTTTAAGAGTGCGCTTAAGACCTTCCTTTTTGATAAAGCTTATAGTTAGGGCTGATTAGATTCAGCCCCTAGTTTAGCTGCTATAGGCTTAGTTTGTCGGGGGACACTTTACTTTACTTCTTCCTTCTCTCTGTCTGTACCTGTGTACTCTCATGTTCCGAATAACCCAGCTTCCCCAAATTTCTTTTTGGTGTCTATCTACGCCGGGATCCTGAGTCGTGGCTGATCCTGTTGCTGTGGTCCTGAGTCCTGGATCGCGAGCCCTGGATCTTGAGTCGTGGCTGTGCCTGTTGCTGTGGTCCTGGATCATAAGTCCTGGATGGATATCCTCGGATTCATCTTCTTATTATAGACACATGCATTTCCAAACATTTGGACTACCTATGTTGTAAATGTATTATCTTCTCAATTTACACACGGCATCTATTGCACGTCTGTCCGTCCTGGGAGAGGGATCCCTCCTCTGTTGCTCTCCCTGAGGTTTCTCCCATTTTTTTCCCCTTTAAACTGTGGGGTTTTTCCTTTTTCTGGAAGTTTTTCCTTGTACGATGTGAGGGTCTAAGGACAGAGGGTGTCGTATTGTCTACTGATATTCTGTACAAACTGTGAAGTCCACTGAGACAAATGTAACATTTGTGATATTGGGCTATATAAATAAAAATTGATTGATTGATTGATTGACTGACTGTGTGTGTGTGTGTGTGTGGGGTTCAGACTGACTGTGTGTGGGGTTCAGACTGACTGTGTGTGTGTGGGGTTCAGACTGACTGTGTGTGTGTGTGTGTGTGTGTGTGTGTGTGTGTGTGGTTCAGACTGACTGTGTGTGTGGGTTCAGACTGACTGTGTGTGTGTGGGGGGGGGGTTCAGACTGACTGTGTGTGTGGGGTTCAGACTGACGTGTGTGTGTGGGGTTCAGACTGACAATGTGTGTGTGGGGTTCAGACTGACTGTGTGTGTGTGGGGTTCAGACTGACTGTGTGTGTGGGGTTCAGACTGACTATGTGTGTGGGGTTCAGACTGACGTGTGTGTGTGGGGTTCAGACTGACAATGTGTGTGTGGGGTTCAGACTGACTGTGTGTGTGTGGGGTTCAGACTGACTTTGTGTGTGGGGTTCAGACTGTTTGTGTGTGTGTGTGTGTGGTTCAGACTGACTGTGCGTGTGGGGTTCAGATGACTGTGTATGTGGGGTTCAGAATGTGTGTGTGTGTGGTTCAGACTGACTGTGTGTGTGGGGTTCAGACTGACTGTGTGTGTGTGTGTGTGTGTGTGGGATTCAGACTGACTGTGTGTGTGGGGTTCAGACTGACTGTGTGTGTGTGGTTCAGACTGACTGTGTGTGGGGTTCAGACTGTGTGTGTGGTTCAGACTGACTGTGTGTGTGTGGTTCAGACTGACTGTGTGTGTGTGATTCAGACTGACTGTGTGTGTAGGATTCAGACTGACTGTGTGTGGGATTCAGACTGACTGTGTGTGTGTGTGGTTCAGACTGACTGTGTGTGTGGTTCAGACTGACTGTGTGTGGGGTTCAGACTGTGTGTGTGTGTGGTTCAGACTGACTGTGTGTGGGGTCCAGACTGACTGTGTGTGTGTATGGGGTTCAGACTGACTGTGTGTGTGCGGGGTTCAGACTGACTGTGTGTGTGTGTGTGGTTCAGACTGTGTGTGTGTGGGGGGGGGTCAGACTGACTGTGTGTGTGGGGTTCAGACTGACAAGGTGTGTGTGGGGTTCAGACTGACTGTGTGTGTGTGGGGTTCAGACTGACTGTGTGTGTGTGTGTGTGTGTGTGTGTGGGGTTCAGACTGATTGTGTGTGTTTGGGGTTCAGACTGTGTGTGTGTGTGTGTGGTTCAGACTGACTGTGTGTGGGGTTCAGACTGTGTGTGTGTGTGTGGTTCAGACTGACTGTGTGTGTGGGGTTCAGATGACTGTGTGTGTGGGGTTCAGAATGTGTGTGTGTGTGGTTCAGACTGACTGTGTGTGTGGGGCTCAGACTGTGCGTGTGTGTGTGTGGTTCAGACTGACTGTGTGTGTGGGGTTCAGACTGACTGTGTGTGTGTGTGTGTGTGTGGGGGATTCAGACTGAATGTGTGTGTGGGGTTCAGATGACTGTGTGTGGGGTTCAGAATGTGTGTGTGGGGTTCAGATGACTGTGTGTAGGGTTCAGAATGTGTGTGCGTGTGGTTCAGACTGACTGTGTGTGTGGGGTTCAGACTGTGTGTGTGTGTGTGTGGTTCAGACTGACTGTGTGTGTGGGGTTCAGACTGACTGTGTGTGTGTGTGTGTGGTTCAGACTGACTGTGTGTGGGGTTCAGACTTTTGTGTGGTTCAGACTGACTGTGTGTGTGTGGTTCAGACTGACTGTGTGTGGGATTCAGACTGACTGTGTGTTTGTGGTTCAGACTGACTGTGTGCGTGGTTCAGACTGACTGTGTGTGGGGTTCAGACTGTGTGTGTGTGTGTGGTTCAGACTGACTGTGTGTGTGGTCCAGACTGACTGTGTGTGTGTGTGTGTGGGGTTCAGACTGACTGTGTGTATGGGGTTCAGACTGACTGTGTGTGTGTGGGGTTCAGACTGACTGTGTGTGTGGTTCAGACTGTGTGTGTGTGTGTGGTTCAGACTCTGTGTGTGTGTGTGTGGGGGGGGGGGGTCAGACTGTGTGTGTTTGTGGTGTGTGTGTGTGTGGGGGGGTCAGACTGTGGTGTGTGTAACGTCTGAGAGCAAACTGATGTCCCCCAGAGGATCAATAAAGCTCTTCTACAGGTCTATACACGCTGCAGAAACTAAAGAC
>JASDAP010000488.1:1519154-1561654 GCA_031216635.1 Dissostichus eleginoides
CTGTCTCTCTCTCTCTCTGTCTCTCTCTCTCTCTCTCTCTCTTTCTACACACAGCGGCTCCGCTGCCCGTTTAAGGCCTATAGGCTATAATATAATGTATTATTATGTGTTGGACATGTGTGGTTGGACTCTGTCTCACAGGCAGGTTGCAGTGTAACTCAGAGACTGGGCCAATTGTTCATTCTCAACTGCTCCACTTAGAACTAACTAAACATGCAGAGATTATTTATTTTTTATTATTCAATAACCGTAAGAAATTAAACGGTAAGAAGTGATTTGTAATAGGAATACAGATTTGACTTAATCTTTTCATAATATATTTTTCTCCCAGTTTGTCATGGGACTATTTTTACCCTCTCAAAGACCGGAATCGAGTACCGAAAAATAACCGGAATCGAAAAGCAGAACCGGAATTGTTAAAATCCAAACGATACCCTGCCCTGTGTGATGCAGTAAAATCTTACCGCTCACTTACGTTAGCGGTGTCGTAAAACCGTGGGAAAATGTAAATACGATGGCGAAGAAGAAGATTCCAGTGGCCCCAATTTTTGTCCATTCTGGACAAGTGAAAAATGCATTCGGACAAGTACTCTCTAAAAACGTTTTCTCACACTGTCCCTCCCCGAGGCAAGCACTGTAATGCTCTCCGGTAGTCCACCAGCAGATGACAAACACCCACCTCCCGCCTCTTCCAAGGACGAGGGGAATATGTGCGGCAGAGTTTCAGTTAGTTTAAATCTTCCGACCAATTAGAAAAGTGCCGTCAAAGGTCTTCTTTGTTATTTATTGAGCTTTAAAAAATGATAATGACTCTATATAATCATATAAGAATAAAACACGGAGGACGGAGATCTCTTTTTCTCCCCTCTTCTGACAGCCCAGCAGCTGATCTCAGAGCACGCGCCCCTCTCCTGCAGGGGGGCGTGGTCAGCTGCAGCTCACAGAATCAGCCCCCTGCAAAACCAGGGCTGGAAAGAGCAAATAGAGCGAAATGAGATGGCTAAAATGCAGGATCTGTTTGGTATTTAAAAAAAACAACTATATTTATATACTTTATATAGGTATGGCCCTACAATATATTGTTCAAATATAGCATGATATGTCCCCTTTAATTTAAACATTCAGATGTTATTTCTCCTGGAGATCAGTTTATATACCCAGTAGATTTCTGTAGGTCCAAAGAGGTCGAGAGAGGTCTAAAGAGAGGTCTAAAGAGGTCCAAAGAGAGGTCTAAAGAGAGGTCTAAAGAGGTCCAAAGAGAGGTCTAAAGAGAGGTCTAAAGAGGTCCAAAGAGGTCCATAGAGAGGTCCAAAGAGAGGTCTAAAGAGGTCCATAGAGAGGTCTAAAGAGGTCCAAAGAGAGGTCTAAAGAGAGGTCTAAAGAGGTCCAAAGAGAGGTCTAAAGAGAGGTCTAAAGAGGTCCAAAGAAGTCCATAGAGAGGTCCAAAGAGAGGTCTAAAGAGGTCCATAGAGAGGTCTAAAGAGAGGTCTAAAGAGGTCCAAAGAGAGGTCTAAAGAGAGGTCTAAAGAGGTCCAAAGAGAGGTCTAAAGAGAGGTCTAAAGAGGTCCAAAGAGGTCCATAGAGAGGTCCAAAGAGAGGTCTAAAGAGGTCCATAGAGAGGTCTAAAGAGGTCCATAGAGAGGTCTAAAGAGGTCCATAGAGAGGTCCAAAGAGAGGTCTAAAGAGGTCCATAGAGAGGTCTAAAGAGAGGTCCAAAGAGAGGTCTAAAGAGGTTCAAAGAGAGGTTCATAGAGAGGTCTAAAGAGGTCCAAAGAGAGGTCCAAATAGAGGTCTAAAGAGGTCCAAAGAGAGGTCTAAAGAGAGGTCTAAAGAGGTCCAAAGAGAGGTCCAAAGAGAGGTCCAAAGAGAAGTCTCAAGAGAGGTCTAAAGAGGTCCAAAGAGGTCCATAGAGAGGTCTAAAGAGGTCCATAGAGAGGTCTAAAGAGGTCCATAGAGAGGTCCAAAGAGAGGTCTAAAGAGGTCCATAGAGAGGTCTAAAGAGAGGTCCAAGAGGTCCAAAGAGGTCCAAAGAGAGGTCTAAAGAGGTCCAAAGAGAGGTCTAAGGAGAGGTCCAAAGAGAGGTCCAAAGAGAGGTCCAAAGAGAGGTCCAAAGAGGTCTAAAGAGAGGTCTAAAGAGAGGTCTAAAGAGGTCCAAAGAGAGGTCCAATTAGAGGTCCAAAGAGAGGTCTAGAGAGGGGTCCAAAGAGAGGTCTAAAGAGAGGTCCAAAGATGTCTAAAGAGGTCCAAAGAGAGGTCTAAAGAGAGGTCTAAAGAGGTCCAAAGAGAGGTCTAAAGAGAGGTCTAGAGAGGGGTCTAAAGAGAGGTCTAAAGAGAGGTCTAGAGAGGGGTCCAAAGAGGTCTAAAGAGGTCCAAAGAGGTCCAAAGAGAGGTCTAGAGAGGGGTCCAAAGAGAGGTCCAAAGAGAGGTCTAAAGAGAGGTCTAGAGAGGGGTCCAAAGAGAGGTCTAAAGAGAGGTCCAAAGAGGTCTAAAGAGAGGTCTAGAGAGGGGTTCAAAGAGAGGGCTAAAGAGGTCTAAAGAGAGGTCCAAAGAGGTCTAAAGAGGTCTATAGAGGTCCATAGAGAGGTCTAAAGAGGTCCAAAGAGGTCTAAAGAGAGGTCTAAAGAGAGGTCCAAAGAGGTCTAAAGAGGTCTAAAGAGGTCTATAGAGGTCCATAGAGAGGTCTAAAGAGAGGTCTAGAGAGGGGTCCAAAGAGAGGTCTAAAGAGAGGTCCAAAGAGGTCTAAAGAGGTCTATAGAGGTCCATAGAGAGGTCTAAAGAGGTCCAAAGAGGTCTAAAGAGTGGAACGAGGTCACAGCTATAGAAACACTCAGATATTCACAGCCTCTTATATCCTCATTAATATTAGATGATGGTTATTCTGGATGAGATTATTTTCTCTCTTTCCATCACGCTCTGGTTTTCCACCAGTATATGTTTTCAAGTCTTTTAAGGAAGTGACATCACAGTTACAGTACGTTATATATACACCTGATGTAGCCCCGCCCCTTTCATCCTCAGCTCTGTTAGTGACAGCAGGACATATGACTGTAACATGTAACAAATCATATCAGATAATAACTAACATAATTTAGAAAGAAAGTCAGAATTGTGTAAAAAATTGTCAGAATTTTGAGATTTCGACGAAAAAAAGTCAGATTTTGAGAAAAAAAATCAGAATTTAGAAAAAAGTCAGATTTTTGAAGAAAGTCCGCATTTTGAAGCTGACAAAAAACAAGTTAACCAGAGATGGGGTCGTTACTCAAAAAAAGTTATATATTACGTATTACTTTAAAAAAAAAAAAGTAATATATTACTTTACTTTGTTACTCTCTACATAAACTAACTTTACTCGTTACTTTACTCGTTACTTTACATACTTTAGCGTTACTCAGCAACAGCCTGTAGCCAAAACTTAAAACGTAGGCCTACATGTGCACACATAACAATTACTATTGCAATAAGGAAGACATAACACAAGTTAATAACGCTGAACATTCTAGGTTCTGCTGCTGTTCGGAGTCGGCACTCACTCAACATCATCACTGGGTTCGGGGGTCTTCAGCTACTAGCTTGGTGTTAGCATGTTGCTCTGCAGGTGCTTGCAGAGGTTTGATGTTGTTGTGTTTGCAGCAGAGCAGCTTACCGTCACATTCCTGTCCTTTCTTCTGACACATTTAAAATAATGGGCATACCTCCACCATCGAAAGTTATAGCTGTCTCTGTCTCAGTCTGCAGCCCACCCCTGTGCCGGCTGCATGTGGACACCTCGCGCAAATGTTACGAACATATAAACCTGCGGCGGAAATCCCTCTAGTGACTTGAAATATTTAAAATGTTAAAAGTTAGACCATCACATTTACCAATCTTATCTACCCCTGGAACTAGCTAAACTAGTTATAAATATGTTTATTATTTACTGTCGTGTTATTATCCAAAGTTACTGTCAACTTCTGAATAATGTAGTAACTACTGGTCTAGTCTGTCAAAGGGAGAATCTAGTAACTTTTTCACTGAATGTATAACAATAACGCGTTACATTACTCCGTTACCGACAAATGTAATATTATTAATAATAATATTGTCACTTTGTGACACCCAACTCTGCTAGAGACCAACCGAGCTAGCCTGTCAGTGTGATGGTCAGCTAGCAAACACATTCTATCTGTCTTCAAGCAGAATAATTCATTCAGAATCTTAAAATGAATGACTTCCACTCTCTTATGCTCCTTCAGTCGCGCCTCCTCCGTCAGCAGAGCAGCATCGACATAGAGACGCAGCAGCGTCGCCTGGAGGCCACGCCCCTCACCCCCCTCTCCCACCTCCCCCCCGACGCCTGGGAGCAACTGCAGCCCCTCGCCGCCGCCGCGCTGAAGATCAAAGACCTGGACTTCTCCGACCTGCTGGACGAGGAGGACGTGGACGTGCTGGACATGGACACCTTCGACTCCTTCCACTCCTCCCACTCCTCCCACCTCACCGGCCTCCCCCCACCTCCCCCACCCCTCCCTGGAGGTGTTGCACCACCCCCTCCTCCCCCTCCACTTCCTGGAGGTTTAGCCCCACCTCCTCCTCCCCCTCCACTTCCTGGAAGTTTAGCCCCGCCCCCTCCTCCCCCTCCTCTTCCTGGAGGTTTAGCCCCGCCCCCTCCTCCCCCTCCCCTCCCTGGAGGTTTAGCCCCGCCCCCCCCTCCCTCGTCCTCCTCACAGCAGAAGAAGAAGACGGTGAAGCTGTTCTGGAAGGAGCTGCGCCCGGCGCCCCCCCCCCGCTGTGTGTTCGGGGGGGGCACGGTGTGGGCGTCTCTGGATAAAGTGTCTCTGGACACCAAACGCCTCGAGCACCTGTTCCAGTCCAAGGCCAAGGAGATGAGCGTCGTCAAGGTAACCAGGACTATAAGCTGATCAGGACTACAAACTGATGCATTGTGGGAAACACGGGGCACTGTGACGGGGTATTCATAAGGAAGCTGAAAACAAATTACTCTTGCATTTAAAGTGGAACATTTGAGAGAAAAAAAACACTTTTACGAATAATTCTTTTTAAGATCACTACGGCAAACTTACGAGAAAAAACTCAAAGGTATAAAAAGTATAAAAACAAAAAAACCTTTTGGGGTAAATGTCAATTTCAAGGTTTTCTTTTTCAAATGATTATCCGGTAAAATCACCAGTTGAATCTAATATAAAAAAGTACTACGACAGCGTGTCAATGCAGATATACAGAATGACTCAGATGATTTTCAGTCATTTACACCAAAAAAAATACTTTTTATAATGTACATTATTGCTATTAACTGTTAATAACTGTTATTAACTGTTAACTGGTAATAACAGGTATTAACTGTTATTAATTGGTGTTATCAACTGTTATTTATTAACTGGTATTAACTGGTATTAACTGGTAATAACTGGTATTAACTGGTAATAACTGGTGTTAGCTGGTAATAACTGGTAATAACTGGTAATAACTGGTATTAATTGGTGTTATCAACTGTTATTTATTAACTGGTATTAACTGGTAATAACTGGTAATAACTGGTAATAACTGGTGTTAGCTGGTAATAACTGGTATTAACTGGTATTAACTGGTAATAACTGGTGTTAACTGGTATTAACTGGTAATAACTGGTATTAACTGGTATTAACTGGTAATAACTGGTATTAACTGGTATTAACTGGTAATAACTGGTAATAACTTGTGTTAACTGGTATTAACTGGTAATAACTGGTAATAACTGGTAATAACTGGTGTTAGCTGGTAATAACTGGTAATAACTGGTATTAATTGGTGTTATCAACTGTTATTTATTAACTGGTATTAACTGGTAATAACTGGTATTAACTGGTAATAACTGGTAATAACTGGTAATAACTGGTGTTAGCTGGTAATAACTGGTAATAACTGGTAATAACTGGTAATAACTGGTATTAACTGGTATTAACTGGTATTAACTGGTAATAACTGGTAATAACTGGTATTAACTGGTAATAACTGGTATTAACTGGTAATAACTGGTATTAATTGGTAATAACTGGTATTAACTGGTATTAACTGGTAATAACTGGTAATAACTGGTAATAACTTGTGTTAACTGGTATTAACTGGTAATAACTTGTATTAACTGGTAATAACTGGTAATAACTGGTAATAACTGGCGTTATTGCAGAAGGGTCCGGAGCTGAAGAAGTCGGAGCTGCTGGTGCTCGACTCTAAGAGGAGTAATGCCATAAACATCGGGATGACAGTGCTGCCGGCCGTCCACGTGATCAAGACGGCCATCCTCAACTTCGACGAGTTCGCCATCAGCAAGGAGGGCATCGAGGTACTTCCTGTCTGCACCGCAAAAATAAAAGCACCTCACTCATCGTTCATGAATAAACTCAAAAGAAACTCAAATAATCTCTCAGAAAAAAACATTAATATTCTGAAAGATTACATTCACAAGAAAAAAAGTTGAATGTTCTCTGAGGCGTTTATTTTGAAAAGAAAACCAACTTTTAAAAAGTACATTTATGAAACATATTTATGACCAAAAAATGAAATATTATGGGATATAAACTCAGATATTTCCTAGATAATAAGGAGAAATAATGTACCGCCAAAATAAAAGATTCCACAAAACAATTTTACAATTTGTTTTTGTATTTACAAAAAACAATCATTTTAATAATGTCGGGCATTTCCGCAAATGAATTATTTTTTTCTGGTAAATTATTAAATATCTTCACCATTTGAGTCTAAACCCTTTTTTCTCCAAGGTGAAGAGGAATAATGCACCGCCAAAATAAAGCACCTCACTGTAGTTAATGATAAAGTGTGTGTGTGTGTGTGTGTGTGTGTGTGTGTGTGTGTGTGTGGGTGTGTGGTGTGTGTGTGTGTGTGTGTGTGTGTGTGTGTGTGTGTGTGTGTGTGTGTGTGTGTGTGTGTGTGTGTGTGTGTGTGTGAGCAGAAGATCCTGACCATGGTCCCCACGGCAGAGGAGAAGCAGAGGATCCAGGAGGCGCAGCTCCTCCACCCGGACCTCCCTCTGGGCTCAGCTGAGCAGTTCCTCTGCAGCTTGGCCTCCATCAGCGCCCTGAGACCCCGCCTGCAGCTGTGGGCCTTCAAGCTCAACTATGAGAGCCTGGAGAAGGTACACACACACACATACACACACACACACTGAGACACACACACACACACATATACAGAGAATACACACATACACTGAGACACACACACATATACAGGGATTACACACACATATATACACACACACATATACACTCACACTCACTGAGACACACACACACTGAGACACAAACACATATATAGAGACACTAACACATATATAGAGACACACACACATATATAGAGAGACACACACTCACTGAGACACAATCACACTGAGACACACACACATATATAGAGACACTAACACATATATAGAGACACACTCACTGAGACACACACACACTGAGACACACACACACTGAGACACACACACACACTGAGACACACACACACTGAGACACACACACACACTGACACACACACACACACTGAGACACACACACATATATAGAGAGACACACACATATATAGACAGACACACACTGAGAATATATATAGAATGTATGTTCTTTACATTGTGTATTATTCAGATACTCTAGTGATATATATACTTTCTATTTTTCTAGAATTTGTATAAACTTGCTGCTAATGTTAATTTAAAATATCTATATGTCATAAACACTAACCCCCCCCCTGTATATAACCCCCCCCCCCCCCCCCCCCTCCCCCTTTAGGAGATAGCGGAGCCGCTGTTCGACCTGAAGCTCGGGATGGAGCAGCTCTCGGCCAATCAGACGTTCAGAAGGATCCTCGCCACTCTGCTGGCCATCGGGAACTTCCTGAACAGCTCCATGGTAACACACACACACACACACACACACACACTCACACACACACTCACACACACTACCTGTACCTGAGTGTGTGTGTAGTGAAGCTCTGCAGTTTCTGTATCTGATGAAAACAGCTGTTGTATAAATATGAGTTATCAGAATATGCAGATAATCTGTTTCTGTAAACACTGACAACTGCTGAGTCATCCTGTGTGTGTGTCTCTCTCTCTCTCTGTATGGTGTGTGTGTGTGCTCTGTATGGTCTCTCTCTCTCTCTCTCTCTCTCTCTCTCTCTCTGTATGGTGTGTGTGTGTGCTCTGTATGGTCTCTCTCTCTCTCTCTCTCTCTCTCTGTATGGTGTGTGTGTGTGCTCTGTATGGTCTCTCTCTCTCTCTCTGTGTGTCTCTCTCTCTGTATGGTGTGTGTGTGTGCTCTGTATGGTCTCTCTCTCTGTGTGTGTCTCTCTCTCTGTATGGTGTGTGTGTGTGTGCTCTGTATGGTCTCTCTCTCTCTGTTTGGTGTGTGTGTGTGTGTGTGTGTGTGTGTGTGTGTGTGTGTGTGTGTGTGTGTGTGCGCGCGCTCTGTACGGTCTCTCTCTCTCTGTGTGTGTGCTCTGTATGGTCTCTCTCTCTCTCTCTCTGTGTGTGTGTGTGTGTGGTGTGTGTGTGTGTGTGTGTGTGTGTGTGTGTGTGTGTGTGTGTGTGTGGTGTGTGTGTGTGTGGTGTGTGTGTGTGTTGTGTGTGTGGTGTGTGTGTGTGTGTGTGTGTGTGTGTGTGTGCAGGCGGCAGGTTTTGAGCTGAGCTACCTGGAGAAGGTGGTGGAGGTGAAGGACACGGTGCACCGTCAGTCTCTCCTTCATCACACCTGCTGCCTGGTGCTGGAGAATTACCCAGAATCCTCAGACCTGTACTCCGAGGTGCCCGCCATCACACGCTCCTCCAAAGTAAAACTCACATTATTATCATTTTCATTTATCAGGCTTTTATTTAGAAATTGTGTTTTAAATAAAATATTTTAAAGCTTTTTTTAAATGTTCTTTTTCCCTCATTTGTATTTGATTTCCCGTTGACTTTATGGACGTTTTAGCAATTATTGTTGTAAATTTTAGAGTTTTAAATTGTATTTGTTATTGTTTTTTTCTTTTTTTAAATATAAAGAACTAATTTTCTCCATAATTAACTTATTAATTTAAACTACAATGACCCTCATGCGCTGCCGTAGATCTGCATGTTGTTATAAACACGTTAGAGATCTGTGGTTCTCCTGCAGCGGCTGGTTCCAGATCAGATTTATGATTTATATATTTATATATCTATGTATTTATGTATTTATATATGGATATATTGGTGCAGGTGGACTTCGAGCTGCTGTCGGAGAACCTGGTGCAGCTGGAGCGCCGCTGCAAAGCATCATGGGAGAATCTGAAGCTGGTGACGAAGCACGAGACGAAGGCTTCGTTGAAGAACAAACTGACCGAGTTCCTGAAGGACTGCACTCAGAGGATAGTGATCCTGAAGGTGGTCCACCGCAGGGTCATCAACAGGTACACACACACACACACACCTGAAGGTGGTCCACCGCAGGGTCATCAACAGACACACACACACACACCTGAAGGTGGTGCACCGCAGGGTCATCAACAGGTACACACACACACACACCTGAAGGTGGTGCACTGCAGGGTCATCAACAGGTACACACACACACAGACACACACACACACACAGACACACACACCTGAAGGTGGTGCACCGCAGGGTCATCAACAGGTACACACACACACACACACACACAGACACACATACACACACACACACATCTTGAAATGCAGCAACACATTTTCGTGAAAACATAATGAGCATTTATACAAGTGTATTAACAGTGCTTAAAAAACACAAACAATTACTGTTCAAATATTGCAAACATTTAGCTGGAAACACCCCCCCAGGTTCCACTCCTTCCTGCTGTTCCTGGGCCAGCCCCCCCCCTCAGTGAGGGACATCAGGGTCACCTCGTTCTGCCGGATCATCAGCGAGTTCTCTCTGGAGTTCAGAACCACCAGAGACCGGGTTCTCACGCTGAAGAGGAAACGAGCGACGCATCGAGAGAGAACCAAGACCCGCGGGAAGATGATCACTGAGGTAATATCTCACATATATATCCAGTGTTGGGTGAAACGCGTTACAAAAGTAACGGAGTTACAGTAATGTATAGTAATCAGTGTTGGGTGTAACGCGTTACAAAAGTAACGGAGTTACAGTAATGTATTACTTTTTGCTGTAACGAAGTAATGTAACGCATTACTAATGACATGTGGGTAATATACTACCCGTTACAATTCTCAGTAACGCAGTTACAACTCATTTTAACCCGACATTAAATGGTGTTTTGTTTTTTAAGAATTCACTAACATCGCGAGACATTCCGACGCCAGAGACAAAAGGTGCCGGTAGATTAGTAAGCCTGGTGTTTACGTAATCAGTCGGGCTGATCTTCATGAGCCTGAAGGGGGTTCTTTTCCCCATAATGACCAAGTCGCTGCACATTGTCCCGCTTATTACGCGGCCAGATACTAAACTAACTGAGGAATCGACTCCCAATATTAATTGAAATGATTTTATTGACTTAAAATGGGGACGGGCAGTCGGCCAAATAAATCCCTCTGATTGGCTGTTCAGCTAGCGAATCAGTGCATGAGAAGTGAAACGGAAGTGAGGGACCCCAACAAACTATTAAGACGGCAAATGTGAGATTTCATTGAACTCCAGCTCTCGACAGGTTCGGGAAAGCCCCGTGAGCTCCTCGCTGTAGAGGGGGAATGGAACGCACGCTATTTGTTGTTTGTTTATATCACGCAGTCTGTTCTTCTTCTCTCGGTTATCACGCAGTCTGTTCTTCTTCTCTCGGTTATCACGCAGTCTGTCTTCCGGGTGTTGCCTCTTTTGAATGACGAATACACACTACCGCCGCCTGCTGGTAAGGAGAGTTATTGCCACTCAGCAGTTCGTACGTGCTTCTTGGCCGTCGGCTGAAGTCTTTGCGGTGTGTTCCAGTGCGACACAACAGTCGGGGTCCGTCTGTGTCAGTTCTTTGGTGTGAGCTTGGTGTGTCCGGGCCTTAAGGGCCTACACAGTTGCTGTACCAAACTACATTTTAGCATTTAAAATACCTAGCCATTATTTTGCGGTTATTTTGGTGAAAGTAACTCAAAAGTAATATAAAAGTAGTGTAACTCATTACATTTCAAAGACAGTAATATTGAAATGTAACTTATTATTTTTAAAGGTCCCATGTCATGGCCATTTCTACTGATCATAGTTCCATTGTTGAGGTCTAGTAGAATAGATTTATATTGTTCAATGTTCCAAACTCACACTGGTTTCTCACACAGCATCTCTGTATAGTCTGTGTATTCACTCTCTGTCCTACACGGCTTGTTGGAGCTCCTGCCCCCCCTCCCTGTGAGCCCACTGTGCTCTGATTGGTCAGGCGACGTGCAGCTGCTCGTTGCTGCGAGGAGCGGACAGGCTTCCGTGATAGCGATACAGATACAGCGAGAACAAGCGAAACTCATCCTGAGCACACACACACTCACAGCCGAAGTAAAAACAATAAGTGTGGGGTTGATATTGAGTAAGAAAAAGGTTTATAACGCTGTGAGCATGGGTCTGCGGAGAGCATTTCTCCGCCATCCCAACGTAGCAGCCCGAAAAACGTTTACCCATTTAAACAGTCGTGGTAGATACCTTGTTTGTTTTAAACATCATAAATACACAAACAGCAATGAATACTTACAGGTTGTGTACCCGACTCTCCCGCTGGTCCAAACAAAGTAGGAACAGCATCGTTCTTCAGAGCCCTACGCTGTGCATATCCACCATGAACCGCTGAAAGGTTTGGGAAGCTTTGTTTCGTGAAAGGCTGGCAGAGGATGCGGCCATAGCTCTGGGCGTGGCTACTGGGTATCCCTACGTAGCGATACCCACGAAGAAAACATTGGAAAATGAGAAATCTCCAACGAGGCGTTTTGGGGAGGTCTTTTCTGTGTTAGAGTTTTACTCCCTACAGGGTGCACTTTGAGGGTTTGTGACTCTGCAGACCGTTTACATGCAGAAAAACCTTCATAACACAAGGGGACGGGTCAGAACCGGAAAAGCATGACATGGGACCTTTAAAAAAGACAGTAATAAGTCATATGTAATGTATTACATTTTGGAAGTAACTTGCCCAACACTGTATATATATAGATATATATATATATATATATTTATAAAACGGACAAGTCAAATCAAGCAATCTGATTGGTTCTTAGCCGTGATATAATGAGTGTATATCACTGGTAGATCTGATTGGTTCTTAGCCGTGATATAATGAGCGTATATCACGGGTAGATCTGATTGGTTCTTAGCCGTGATATAATGAGCGTATATCACGGGTAGAATTGTAGTTACTTTTCACAACAAGTCAGTATCCCTCCGCGTCTGAGAAAAGCTACAACCGTTACAGCTGTTACATTACGTCCGTTAGGAAACTGACTAACTCACAAAGCTCAAGATGGAAGCATGTAAGGGATAATGTGCAGCAAGGACTTATTGACCGTTGTTAAGGGATAATGTGCAGCAAGGACTTATTGACCGTTGTTAAGGGATAATGTGCAGCAAGGACTTATTGACCGTTGTTAAGGACGCTCACATCTGCAGAAAGAAGTCCGGTCGATTTAACTGTATACAGTTGGGCTGAAAGCAAACTGTAACGGGGCAGAAACCCTCCTTTTTACGCAGCGGTCCAGACATAGACATCAAACGGCGACACATATTCAGTGTGCAGTTCCTTTGGCATCAGGGCAGGGATATCTAGATACTTCCCAAGGTTTGACATCATGGATTGAGCTACTTTTAAAGCAAGCAACGATGTTTTCAAATCTGTAATCAAAAACGTCCGCAAAAACGCTATGGAAGCAGTTCCTGCCGCAAAAACGCTATGGAAGCAGTTCCTGCCGTTGCTACGTAGTTCAAACGGTAACAACGGACTGTTTTTGATCTGCCTGTCGGGTGTTCTTTTACCCATAATGACCGCCTCGCTGCACATTGTCCCTTACTCAACTTGGACCTCCGGGGTGGCCTCACTATGGAGGAGTGGATTGAGCAGGGCCTATCTCCAGAGAGCACCTAAACCACGACATGCAGAGCTCCGTGAAGAGCAGGTAGACCAACTGGAGAAGAACCTCCATTCAAAAGCTTTCTGATGCGGGTCTTGAAACAAAGCAGAGACATGATGACCGTTAGTGGCCACAGGTGCGAAAGCTCTCTCCAGAGCTGCTGGAAGCCGAATCTCGGGGGCCGGAGAAAGTGGAGCAATATTCTGGCCACGCCGAGCAACAGCCTAGAACAACCTCAACCTATACAAGTGACCTCGTAAGCCATTCTACCTCCGTTGGGCCGAACCACGCCCCTTAGCTGTGATATAATGACCATATACCACGGCCTGTCGTGAGCTATTGCTTAAATATATATATATAGATATCAGGGTTTCCGTTTTTTTTAGCTGGTAACATTTATTAAAAACCGGTAAATTCAAAATGTCCGGTAATAATTAGGGATGCGCCGATCGATCGGCCGCTGATCATTATCGGCCGATATTCACTCTTAATAGTTTGATCGGTGCTCTCTATAAAGGCCGATCAGGAGAGCATGGACATAAACGAGAGAGAGAGAGAGAGAGAGAGAGAGAGAGAGAGAGAGAGAGAGAGATAATAAGGAACAAAAAACAAAATGATACCCACATGAAACTTGAAGATATTGAGAAAGCCATTGATCAAAATCAATTCTGGGATCTGTGGAACAACTTCAACACAAAACAACCACAAGCATTACCCATCCAAAACGGTGACATCTGGAGAGAACATTTAGAAAGTTTGTACAAAGACATACCAATAAATCTAATGAATTCAGATCAATGTATTACAAAAGAGAAACTCCGAACATTAGGAGAAACTATTAGAGACCACCAAAAGCCCCTGGATTTCCCAATGACTTGGGAAGAGTTGACCACACAGACACAATCTCTCCGGCCAAGGAAAGCTTGTGGCCCAGACAACATTCAAAAGGAAATGCTCAGATGCAGCACCCCAGAGATGCAGGGTACAGTGTTCAAGCTGTTCAGTATCATATTGCAGTCAGGATGTTTTCCTCTGGTGCAAAGGGCTCATTTCCCCATTCATAAGAGTGGAGACAAAGACCCTAAGAACTACCGTGGCATCTGTGTCAGCAGCTGTCTGGGGACATTATTCTGTAGTATTCTAAATACAAGAATACAAGATTTCCTTAACCAACAATCCATCTTGAGTCAAAATCGGAATTGGCTTCCTTCCAAAACACCGCACCACCGACCATGTATACCCTTCACACTTTAATGAACAAACATGTACACCAAACAAAGAATGGTAAGATATTCACTTGTTTCATCGATTTCAAGAAAGCGTTCCACTCTATTTGGCATGAAGGGCTCTATTATAGACTTCTACATTGTGGTATAGGGGGCAACATGTATGATCTGGTTAAATCAATGTATTTGGAAAATAAGTGTGCTGTTAAAATTGGAGACAAACAAACTGAATTCTTCACCCAGAGAAGAGCTGTTCGTCAGGGTTGCAATTTAAGTCCCACTTTATTTAATGTATATATAAATGAACTTGCTGTTCAGTTGGATCAATGAGCTGCTCCTGGCCTCTGCCTCCTAGATAGAGAGGTGAAGTGTCTGCTTTATGCTGGTGACCTTGTTCTGCTGTCTCCTACTGAACAAGGACTACAACAACAGCTGGACATAGTAGACCAGTACTGTAAGAACTGGGCCCTGGCAGTCAATATGAAGAAAACTAATGTCATGGTTTTCCAAAAACGCCCCAGATGTCAGGAGAACAAATACCAGTTTACCATAAACAATCATATCATTGAACATAGTATGAGTTCTACCTACCTTGGTTGAACCATAACAGCATCAGGAAGTTTCAACATGGCAGTGAATGCACTCAAAGAAAAAGCCAGAAGAGCTCTAAATGCAATTAAGAGAACATTTTATAATGTCCAAATTCCAATTAAAATCTGGCTCAAATCTTTGATAGTGTGATCCAGCCCATTGCGCTGTACGGTAGTGAAGTATGGGGTCCACTCAGTCACCAGAGCTATACCCGCTGGGACAAACATCCAACAGAGTCTTTACATGCAGAATTCTGCAGATACATTTGACATGTTCAGAGAAAAACACCAACAAATGCATGTAGAGCAGAATGAGGCAGATACCCTCTGATAATTAACACTCAAAAGAGAGCACTAACATTCTTTAACCACCTTAGATCCAGCCCCCGAGACACCCTCCACTCCAAAGCCCTCCAAAGCCAAGAGCTAACCCCAGAGAAGAGTCCCCTATGTCAGCTGGTGCTGAGGCTAACTGCCCCCTCTCAGAGCCACTCTGACCAGTCTCTCAACAACACTGCTCTCCAAACACCAATCACAGTCAAACGCATTATAGCACAATGGAAAGACAACTATTTACAACATTGGAAAGAAGAAACTAAAAGCAGTAGATTAGAATGTTACCCGGCTCTAAACAGAGATTATGAGCTGGCAGAATATCTCTCTACTGTCAGAGATAGAAAGCAGAGACAGATCCTAACCAAGCACAGGCTCAGTGACCACAAACTGGCAACAGGAAGACTCAAAAGATCCTGGCAACCAAAAGAAAACAGGATATGTGGTCACTGTACGACAGGTGAGACTGAGACAGAGATGCACTTCCTCCTGAGAGAGAGAGAGAGAGACAGGTGAGACTGAGACAGAGACAGAGATGCACTTCCTCCTGAGAGAGAGAGAGAGAGAGAGAGAGAGAGAGAGAGAGAGAGACAGGTGAGACTGAGACAGAGATGCACTTCCTCCTGAGAGAGAGAGAGAGAGAGAGAGACTGTACGACAGGTGAGACTGAGACAGAGATGCACTTCCTCCTGAGAGAGAGAGAGAGAGAGAGAGAGAGACTGTACGACAGGTGAGACTGAGACAGAGATGCACTTCCTCCTGAGAGAGAGAGAGAGAGAGAGAGAGAGAGAGAGAGAGAGAGACTGTACGACAGGTGAGACTGAGACAGAGAGGCACTTCCTCCTGAAGTGCCAAACATTCAACGAAGGAAGGAGCATTTACTGGAACAAGTTGAACTCTGTAATCCCAGGTTTCAAGGAGGTTAATGACCTCTCAAGACTGAGAGTACTCCTAGGAGAAGGAGACAAGGCACACCTTGCTGCCCAATATGTATACACATGCCACAAGCTGAGGGACAGTGAATGAGACACACACACACACGCACCCAAAGAAACACACACGTGTGTTGAAGTGTAATTGTATCACTGTATAAATATATATATCTATCAATAATATGTACAAATTTGAAATGTATGTTGTTAATTATTTTGTATTTTGATGCTTTGGCAAAATTGTTTCATTTAGCTTTCATGCCAATAAAGCTCCTTTGAATAGAGAGAGAGAGAGAGAGAGAGAGAGAGACTTTTGAATAATGTGCTTCATCTACTTTTCGATCTGTTTATAAAATGAAGCAATATAAAAATGAGCCCCATTAACTGAGTTTTAAAGCATATCCGGTCATAGTCCGGTAATTACCTGCTAACGGAAACTCTGCTACACAATTCTTATTAGGGCCCGAGCACGGAGTGCTAGGACCCAACGGTGTCCTAGCACTCCGTGCGAGGAACCTATTGTTATTGCACGTATTCTTCTTCTTATTATTGTTAGTCGCGATCTTTCCTGCTGAGGCCTTTAGGACGCTGAAAAAGTTGTATAATTTTGCACGGACGCCAGGACCGGTAAAAATTACAACATTCTGGAGTCAATGCGTTTAAATATTTCAACATGCTCGCTAGCGCCACCTATGAAAATCCCATTTCCCAATAAATGTACAAAGTCGCACCGTAACTCCAAATGACCTGAAATTTTGCACACATATCCGGGTGGACCTGCTCTACAAATAATCCTCTTGGACCCCTAAGCTCCGCCTACTTTTATTTAAATTTAAAATACTTTAATTAGCATAATGTTCAAAACAGTGAAATATTCACTTAAATTTCAATTTTCAGTTTTTCAACACCAAACTTTGCATACAGCATCGGCGGAGGGTCAGACACATTACCGTAGAACATGAGCATGTTCAGACGATAAATATTGCCGCCATTAATCAAAACGTACTCGCTAAAAGGCGGGGCTTAGAAAGAAATGCTCATAACTCATCAACAATGTATCCATATATCACAGATTTTGGTGGATAGCTTTAGTCTGTCTTGGGAATAGGTACACCAAAGCATTTTCATTTTGGACTATAGGGGGCGCCAAAAACACCACCAATTTATAACTCAAGAACGGATGGACGAATATTATTATTTTTTTTTTAACATACTCTGGGGGTGACTACGACCTGAGATTTAAAGTGTTGCAACAAATGCAGAATGTGGGCGTGGCCTATACATTTTTTTTAAATTGCGATAGCATAAAATAAGCTTCGGACGCAAAACTTGGGACACACGTCACAGCCCACGACCTTTTCGAGAATGTAAAAAAAAAAACTAATTTTTCAAAACAACTGCTCACTAGCGCCCCCTATTGTGTGGTAGTCACATATAGTTTCTCAGAACTTAACGAATTTTGGCACAGAGATTCGTCATGGAATTACGGACATATTTCTAATTAGCTTCCTTTAGCCCCGCCCCCGAGAAAGTCGGCCATCTTTAAAAATGTGCGTTTTTCATGCATTTTAAGCACATTCTTGCGAACTCCTCCTAGGGAAATGATCGGAAAAATTCCACTACAGGACAAGTTCAGCCGATATCCAATGTGATGCTAAATTGCGAAGGAATAGTCGATCGCTCAAACGAGGAGCTCGTAAGCCAACGGAGAATTTTCCATTTTTGAGGACTTACATGTCACAAATGACTCCAAACTACTGGCATATAGTTTTTCCGATATTCACGAAACGCTGTATACACATTGCTATTATGATTGCACACATATTTCAAATTACTTTTCATTAGCCCCGCCCCCCAGAAAGTCGGCCATTTTCAAAAATGTGCGTTTTTCATGCATGTTAAGCACATTTTCACTAATTCCTCATAGGGAAATGATCGGAAAAATTCCAATCTAGGACAACTTAAGCGCATATCCAATGTGATGCTACATTCGCTCGAACGGGGAGCTCGTAAGCTAACGGAGAATGTACCATTTTTGACAAATACATTAATCCAAACTACTACATTTCCATTATGGAAACATTTACAAAGTCGCACCGTTAACTCCGAATGACCTGAAATGTTGCACACTTATTCAGGTGGACCTACTCTACATATTATCTCCTTGAACCCCTAAGCTCCGCCTACTTCATTTTTTTTTAATTAGCATAATGTTAAAAACAGTGAAATATTACCTTAAATTTCCATCAACGCCACACTTAGCATACAGCATCGGTGGAGGGTCAGACACATTACCGTAGAAAATGAGCATGTTCAGTCGATAAATATTGCCGTCATTAATCTAAACCTGTTTGCAAAAAGTCGGGGCTTACAAAGAAATGCTCATAACTGGTTAGGGTTAGGGTTTAGGGTTAGGGTTAGCCCTAACCCACACACACACACCGCCTCTGCTGGCGGCAAATTAAATTACAACAGACACCTACTCACTGTACAACACACACATACAGCTCCTAAAGCATATCATGTATATCAGGCTACAGCCCTTGTATATTTTATTATGTGAACACTATATGGTTTCATGAATAATATCTACTCTTTACTTGTAGATATCTACTAAAGCATACAAATAAAGTGTGCAATGTAGGCCTGTTACATATGTTATTGCTGTTCTCACTGTAAACATCGCGTCTGAATGAAAGCAGTTGGATTAAAAAAAAATAGCCTAACATCCAGGCGAGATGTGATTAGTGAGTAAACAAACGGTAAAGGGCAGAAAGTCTGATGCACATTTGATCCTCTTAAATAACTTATAATCACAACGGGAACAGTTTGCAGAGCTTTGCTTCCTTGACATAAGTCCAGCCATGCGTCACGCCTCTTTCAAACATCACTGTTGCCTGAAATCGACTCCGGAGGATACATCAGTGTACCCTCGGTTATAGCTCCTCCAGAGACTCTCCTCTCTCCTTTCTCCTCTCTCCTTTCTCCTCTCTCCTCTCTCCTCTCTCCTCTAAATCAGTGTATCCTCGGTTACGGCTCCTCCAGACAGCCTCCTCGATAATCGATCCTCGACGAGCCTTTAGAGAAATTTGTTTTCCTTCGGGACGGCGCGCCGACATCCGTTTCCGGGTCGCTGGCGGAGGACCTGGGAGCCTGGGACGCGAAAATTAGAGAAATGACAAACGGCTCATTTCGGAAGACTCGCGCGCGTCTGCTTGATGCCGGGACGACCGGCCGCCCTCCCCGACAGGCGCACGGACGGGAGGGCCCGCTCATCACTGCGCGCACTTCTGCGACCGCAGTTTTAATTATTATTATTATTGAAACATCAATCAATCAATGTTTATTTATATAGCCCAATATCACAAATGTTACATTTGTCTCAGTGGACTTCACAGTTTGTACAGAATATCAGTATGACAATACGACACCCTCTGTCCTTAGACCCTCACATCGTACAAGGAAAAACTTCCAAAAAGGGAAAAACCCACAGTTTAAAGGGGAACATGGGAGAAACCTCAGGGAGAGCAACAGAGGAGGGATCCCTCTCCCAGGACGGACAGACGTGCAATAGATGCCGTGTGTGAATCGAAGAGATAATACATTTTACAGCGTAGGCAGACCAAATGTTTGGAAATGCATGTGTCTGTAATAAGAAGATGAATCCACGAGGATGTCAACAATCCTGTGGGAGCCATCAGGGAAGTAGTATGATGAGAGTCAGGCAGGACCGCAGAGACAGGTTCAGCGACGACTCGAAGTCCAGGACTCAGATCCCAGAACTCAGGATAGAGGATCCAGGACACAGGACCACAGCAACAGGATCAGCCTCGACTCAGGATCCCGGCGTAGATAGACACCAAAAAGAAATTTGGGGGAAGCTGGGTTATTGGGAACATGAGAGTACACAGGTACAGACAGAGAGAAGGAAGAAGTAAGGTGTCCCCCGACAGTCCAAGCCTATAGCAGCTAAACTAACGTGTCTACGTACATGCACTCCCTTAGGATAGGTTGAGGGAAAAGGGTAGCAAGTAAGAAGTAAGAAACAAGAGGTGGAGAGGCACAACGTGTCTACGTACATGCACTCCCTTAGGATAGATTGAAGGAAAAGAGTAGGAATTGAGATGTATGCGCCACATCTATACCATGCGCGCATTGCTCCTAAAAAGTGTTTCTGGCACTGACACCAATCAACAGTTGTGCGTCGACTCGGCATATCGGGCGGCCCGGGAAGGAAGAGACACGCAGAGTGGGGGAAGTCCCCCACCCCACGCAGCACACCCTCCCGGCCATCAGAGTCGAACCCGCAGTCCGGAGGAACCGACCGCCAGAGAACCGGCACTAGGCCGGGCCGGCGGAGGCTCTCCGATGGCGGGTCGCGTTTGCCATTCGGGAGGGGTCCTGAGAGTGGAGGTGTCCTGAGAGTGGAGGTGTCCTGAGAGTGGAGGTGTACTGAGAGTGGAGGTGTCCTGAGAGTGGAGGTGTCCTGAGAGTGGAGGTGTCCTGAGAGTGGAGGTGTCCTGAGAGTGGAGGTGTCCTGAGAGTGGAGGTGTCCTGAGAGTGGAGGTGTCCTGAGAGTGGCGGTGTCCTGAGTGTGGAGGTGTCCTGAGAGTGGAGGGGTCCTGAGAGTGGCGTGTCTTGAGAGTGGAGGTGTCCTGAGAGTGGCGGTGTCCTGAATGTGGCGGTGTCCTGAGAGTGGAGGTGTCCTGAGAGTGGAGGTGTCCTGAGAGTGGAGGGGTCCTGAGAGTGGCGTGTCTTGAGAGTGGAGGTGTCCTGAGCGTGGCGGTGTCCTGAGTGTGGCGGTGTCCTGAGAGTGGAGGGGTCCTGAGAGTGGCGTGTCTTGAGAGTGGAGGTGTCCTGAGAGTGGCGGTGTCCTGAGTGTGGCGGTGTCCTGAGAGTGGAGGTGTCCTGAGAGTGGAGGTGTCCTGAGTGTGGCGGTGTCCTGAGAGTGGAGGTGTCCTGAGAGTGGAGGTGTCCTGAGTGTGGCGGTGTCCTGAGAGTGGAGGTGTCCTGAGTGTGGCGGTGTCCTGAGAGTGGAGGCGTCCTGAGAGTGGCGGTGTCCTGAGAGTGGCGGTGTCCTGAGAGTGGCGGTGTCCTGAGAGTGGCGTGTCCTGAGAGTGGCGGTGTCCTGAGAGTGGCGGTGTCCTGAGAGTGGAGGTGTCCTGAGAGTGGAGGTGTCCTGAGAGTGGCGGTGTCCTGAGAGTGGAGGTGTCCTGAGAGTGGCGCCTGCACCGGAACTGTCCTGAGAGTGGAGGCCTGCAGGCAGACCCCTCTCTATTTTTTGGGCACTTTCATATATTTCACATAGTATTTTCGGATAATTATTCACAAACTGTCTGATATTTTTCCGATTGATCAGGAACTGAATCTGATTTCTCACTGTTTTCTCACGTGATGATAGCTGTTTGAACTGTAGTACCTCCCTCCCGCCCTCCTCTCTCCTCAGACGGAGAAGTTCTGCGGGGCTGTTCCCTCGGACCCCTCCCCCCCCCCTTCAGAGGAGCAGCAGGAGGAACACGAGAACATGAAGAACCTCTTGATCTGCAGAACCTCAGAGTCCGGAAACCTGAGGAGGAGCCGGGCCGTCCGCAGTGAGAAACACCTTATACACTCTGGATCTGGTTCTGAATCTGGTTCTGGGTCTGACTCTGGGTCTGGTTCTGGTTCTGATTCTAACTCTAACTCTGGTTCTGACTCCGGTACTAACTCTGGTTCTGGTTCTAACTCCTTTAAGGTTCTGGTTCTAACCCAGGTTCTCTCTCTCTCCCTGCAGGTATGGGTCGGGTCAGTCCCTCTCAGATGTCAACGGGTCGGGAGGACGGGCCCGGTTGTCATGACGACGCTACAGACGAGATAATGGACCGGCTGGTAAAGTCCGTGACCCAGAACCCGGCCGACAGGCCCGCCAGCCCCAAGAACCGCAAACGCTCCCGGGTCAACAGGAAGTCCAGTGAGTCCTCTTCTGTTCCCCGATAGATCAGAGAAGACTTTATTCCTCCTGAAGGAAGCTGTTGTTCCAGAGTTACAGAAACACAACAAACACAGCAGCATGATCACAAACTGAACACAGCAGCATGATCACAAACTGAACACAGCAGCATGATCACAAACTGAACACAGCAGCATGATCACAAACTGAACACAGCAGCATGATCACAAACTGAACACAGCAGCATGATCACAAACATGGAGAAGCGCACTGACAGCGCAGCGTCATACTTCCTGAATGAAAAGTGAACTATAATATTAGACATATGAAGAAGTTAAACTTTAAACATCCATGACTTAAACACTTGATCCAGGATCAAAGCCACATAGCTGCACCTGCGAGGTGAATACAGCTGGTGACAGAACAAGTGTTTGAATGCGTCCATTAACAGGTTTATTATATCACTGCCCCGTCTAAGACACGATCTGACTTTCATTACATTTGACTCGAGTGTTTCCTAACTTTAAGGTGGGGTAGGTAATTCACTTCAGAAACACTTAAAGGTGGGGTAGGTAATTCCCTTCAGAAACACTTAAAGGTGGGGTAGGTAATTCACTTCAGAAACACTTAAAGGTGGGGTAGGTAATTCACTTCAGAAACACTTAAAGGTGGGGTAGGTAATTCACTTCAGAAACACTTAAAGGTGGGGTAGGTAATTCCCTTCAGAAACACTTGTTGTTATATTCCATGGAATGCTCTTAACATCCCGATAGCAATGAATACATTAAATGCTTTGAAGCCGTGGCGCTGTAAAAGCACGACCAATCATCTGAGCCGGCCCGGCTAAAGAACTGGATGGCCTACCTGCCTGTCAGCCTTCCATCTGTACACTAACTATCTCGTGCCCTCATTGGTCATGTGTGCGTTCGTGTGTGTTGGAGGAGGGGCTCTGTGAGGAAGTCTGAAGGAAGGGCAGATTTTTTTCCGGTTGTGTACTTTCAAATTCTAGCGCACTCAAGCTGGTTTCTCCATTCTTACCTACCCTACCTTTAATGTGTTGCTTAAAATAATCCTTCTGCATACAGTATGTGACACTGTGAGTGTTGCACGGCCAGATACGGCTCAGCTGACTCAGATAAGGAGATATATGATACATTATGATGTGATATGATGTGATATGAATGATAATGGGACACATCCACGTCTGCACTCACAGTGCCGCGGACTGTACGTAATGTCACTTTGATCCGGTTACTTGTGTTGTGGCAGATATTTCAGTAAGCTTTCTTAACGCTAATGTTATAATAGTCAGATTGCTCTGAAGATGGGAGGTGATATTCTATTCATGTTCACGTTCACACAGTCGGTGATTTTTGCCGGCCGTCTTTCCTGCAACGGCAGTTTCTCTGTATTTCCTTTCTCCTGTAATATGACTTGATCGCTTTAAACTCCGCACACTGAGCTCTGATTGGTCAGCAGGCGGTGCTTTCACTGACTTGATCTCTTAGCCTGCAACCTAACCTGCTCCGGACCAGGCTAGCCGCTCAGCATAAGTTACCATGGAGATCTAGCCCGCTAAGAAGAGAACCAGCGTCGTAGGACCGGAGACCCAGAGTTAACCTGAAGTTAGCTCGCTAAACCCGAAATAAACTGAATTTGTTAAAATAAACATATCAAAACAAAGTAGGATCAGCTCCATCAGTTTGGTGACTGGTGATAAGTCTCATTCTCCACATGTCGACTGAAGCTGAACAACATCTGTTCTCTGAGTGGAGTCCACATGCTAACATGCTAACACTGAAGCTGAACTCCATCTGTTCTCTGAGTGGAGTCCACATGCTAACATGCTAACACTGAAGCTGAACTCCATCTGTTCTCTGAGTGGAGTCCACATGCTAACATGCTGACATGCTAACACTGAAGCTGAACTCCATCTGTTCTCTGAGTGGAGTCCACATGCTATCATGCTAACATGCTAACACTGAAGCTGAACTCCCATCTGTTCTCTGAGTGGAGTCCACATGCTAACATGCTGACATGCTAACACTGAAGCTGAACAACATCTGTTCTCTGAGTGGAGTCCACATGCTAACATGCTGACATGCTAACACTGAAGCTGAACAACATCTGTTCTCTGAGTTACGGTTTCTTTACTTCCTCTACAGAGAAAAGGACAGTAAAAGAAACTGATTCAGAAATCACAGTTTCAGCCGACCTCCATCCCATAATCATTCTCCGTAAAGACAAAGCTGTCTGACGCTCTGTTTGAGACTCAGATCTCTGGAGGAATTATACCGTTTTACAGGAAATGTTGTTTTCTGGCATCACTTTAACATTTTATGGGGATCTGCATTTTGGTTTGAGGGCGCAGCTCCTGTTCCCGGTGCAGACTAAACCCTGGAGAGTGTCTCATGGTACTGTTTATATCATGGAACGTCCATAGTTCATTCACTCAGGGTTTCATCCAGTTTTTAAACAGATATAAGGTGCTGTAGAGCTCTGGGGTTTTCTCCTAAAGATGACATTTAAATCAAAATGAGGCCTAGTTTGTGTCTCATGTCTTTGCATCGACTTTATATGTATTAGCCCGTAGCGCAGAGTTAGCTTAGCATCAGCCTGATAATAAGTCCCTCTCCTGCAGACAGAAGATCTGTTTCTACAACAACAGTTTATCTCTTCAGCTTCGTATCTGTGTTTCTATTTCCTCTGAAAACTGATTATCATCTGAGACTCACCAAACACCAGATTATACAGCAGGGCACCTTCACCTGACACACACACACACACCTTCACCTGACACACACACACACACCTGACACACACACCTTCACCTGACACACACACACACCTGACACACACACCTTCACCTGACACACACACACACACCTGACACACACACCTTCACCTGACACACACACCTTCACCTGACACACACACCTTCACCTGACACACACACCTTCACCTGACACACACACCTTCACCTGACACACACACCTTCACCTGACACAGACACCTTCACCTGACACACACACCTTCACCTGACACACACACACACCTTCACCTGACACACAGACACACACCTTCACCTGACACACAGACACACACCTTCACCTGACACACACACACACCTTCACCTGACACACACACACACCTTCACCTGACACACACACACCTTCACCTGACACACACACACACACCTTCACCTGACACACACCTTTACCTGACACACACACACCTTCACCTGACACACACACACACACACACCTTCACCTGACACACACACACACACCTTCACCTGACACACACACACACACACCTTCACCTGACACACACACCTTCACCTGACACACACACACCTGTTCATATGTTCACATCACACCTGTTAATCCATCATGAGAGTCAGTCATACATATCTGCAGCTTCTCATCGTGAAGATTTAAGGTGTTTATACATGCAAGATGTTAAACTAAACATAGTGTGTGTGTGTGTGTGTGTGTGTGTGTCTCTCTCTGTCTCTCTCTCTCTGTGTGTCTCTGTCCCTCTCTCTCTCTCTCTCTCTCTCTGTGTGTCTCTGTCCCTCTCTCTCTCTCTCTCTCTCTGTGTGTCTCTGTCTCTCTCTCTCTGTGTGTCTCTGTCCCTCTCTCGCTCTCTCTCCTCTCCTCTCTCTCTTCTCTCTCTCCTCTCTCTCTCGCTCTCTCTCCTCTCAATTCAATTCAATTCAATATGCTTTATTGGCATGAATGTCAGGTGAACAATATTGCCAAAGCGTCAAGGATAATACAATTCAATAGTGATATGATAAAATACAAATACAATTCATTCATTAAACAATTTACAACAATGTATTATTACAAAACCGCAAGTATGAAATGTAGCAAAGACCCATGAAGTAGAGGAGTAATCAGAGTGAGCTGTGAGGAGATGAACAGCTGTCTCTTAGGCTGTGACATGCGCTCACATATTTCGCTGCTTTTATGCTGCTGGCACTATTTTCTCCAAGTACATGTTGCATTTTATTCTGGTCTCTCTCTCACCTGTCTGTCTCCACCTGTCTCTCTCTCACCTGTCTGTCTCCACCTGTCTCTCTCTCACCTGTCTGTCTCCACCTGTCTCTCTCTCACCTGTCTGTCTCCACCTGTCTCTGGTCAGACAGTGATCAAATCTTGGAGTTGACATGTTATCTTTGTAAAGAACTTTGTTCTAATGTCTTGGTATGTTTGACAGTGCAGCAGGAAGTGTTGTTCTGTCTCCACCTGTCTCTGTGGACAGAGCTGACACAGCCTGTCTTCTCTCTCTCTCACCTGTCTCTCTCTCTCACCTGTCTCTCTCTCACCTGTCTCTGTGGACAGAGCTGACACAGCCTGTCTTCTCTCTCTCTCACCTGTCTCTCTCGCTCACCTGTCTCTGAGGAGAGAGCTGACACAGCCTGTCTTCTCTCTCTCTCACCTGTCTCTCTCTCTCACCTGTCTCTGAGGACAGAGCTGACATAGCCTGTCTTCTCTCTCTCTCTCACCTGTCTCTCTCTCTCACCTGTCTCTCTCTCTCACCTGTCTCTGTGGACAGAGCTGACACAGCCTCTCTTCTCTCTCTCTCTCACCTGTCTGTCTCTCTCACCTGTCTCTCTCTCTCACCTGTCTCTGTGGACAGAGCTGACACAGCCTCTCTTCTCTCTCTCTCTCACCTGTCTCTCTCTCTCACCTGTCTCTCTCTCTCACCTGTCTCTCTCTCTCACCTGTCTCTGTGGACAGAGCTGACACAGCCTCTCTTCTCTTCTCTCTCTCACCTGTCTCTCTCTCTCACCTGTCTCTCTCTCTCACCTGTCTCTCTCTCTCACTTGTCTCTCTCTCTCACCTGTCTCTGAGGACAGAGCTGACACAGCCTCTCTTCTCTCTCTCTCCACCTGTCTCTCTCTCTCACCTGTCTCTGAGGACAGAGCTGACACAGCCTCTCTTCTCTCTCTCTCTCACCTGTCTCTCTCTCTCACCTGTCTCTGTGGACAGAGCTGACACAGCCTGTCTTCTCTCTCTCTCTCACCTGTCTCTCTCTCTCACCTGTCTCTCTCTCTCACCTGTCTCTGAGGACAGAGCTGACACAGCCTGTCTTCTCTCTCTCTCTCACCTGTCTCTCTCTCTCACCTGTCTCTGAGGACAGAGCTGACACAGCCTCTCTTCTCTCTCTCTCTCACCTGTCTCTCTCTCTCACCTGTCTCTGTGGACAGAGCTGACACAGCCTCTCTTCTCTCTCTCTCTCTCACCTGTCTCTCTCTCTCACCTGTCTCTGTGGACAGAGCTGACACAGCCTCTCTTCTCTCTCTCTCTCACCTGTCTCTCTCTCTCACCTGTCTCTCTCTCTCACCTGTCTCTGTGGACAGAGCTGACACAGCCTGTCTTCTCTCTCTCTCTCACCTCTCTCTCTCTCACCTGTCTCTGAGGACAGAGCTGACACAGCCTCTTCTCTCTCTCTCTCTCTGTCTCTCTCACCTGTCTCTGTGGACAGAGCTGACACAGCCTCTCTTCTCTCTCTCTCTCACCTGTCTCTCTCTCTCACCTGTCTCTCTCTCTCACCTGTCTCTGTGGACAGAGCTGACACAGCCTGTCTTCTCTCTCTCTCTCACCTGTCTCTCTCTCTCACCTGTCTCTGAGGACAGAGCTGACACAGCCTCTCTTCTCTCTCTCTCTCACCTGTCTCTCTCTCTCACCTGTCTCTGAGGACAGAGCTGACACAGCCTCTCTTCTCTGGGCAGCCAGGTCTGCCTGTGTGGGCCAGTCTCTACGGCCAGGCTGTGGTCACTGAGTCTGTACATTGTTAATGTCTTTCTCAGTTTGGGATCAGTCACGGCGGTCAGATAGTTTGCCACTGTGTACTGTCTGTTTAGAGCCAAATAGCATTGAAGTTTCTTTTGGGTTTTCGTGGTACATGTCCAATAGTTGATGTCATTTTCTTTTTCTTTAGCTATGATTTGGTTGGGCCAGATTGTGTGAGAGCTGTCCTGAGGCCTGTTAGAGGAGGTGAGCCTCAGGACCAGCTGGTTGAGGGGACTCCTCTCAATGGAGGGCTTTGTAATGGTAGGACTTGGGATCACTGGTTTTTAGGTGGTTGTAGAATTTGACTGCTCTTTTTTGTATCCTAATTAAAAGGGGGAATTGGCCTAGCTCAGCTCGGCATCCATTGTTGGGGGTGTTCCTGTGGACTCTCAGGATGCTCTTGCATATCTCTGCATGTAGGGTTTCTATTGGGTGTTTGTCCCATTTATCAAAGTCTTGATTTCCAAGAGGACCCCACACTTCGCTACCATACAGTACGATTGGTTCTATGATTGTATTGAATATTTTGAGCCAGATTCTAACAGGTATATCTATATTTGAAGACTTTTTGATAGCATAGAAAGCCTCTCTTTGTCTCTGAGATCATTAATGGCCAGATTGAAATTCCTGTGAAGTAATTTTTAGTCCCAAATATGTGTAGCTGTGTGTGTGTTCTATGTCAGTGGAGCCCAGGAAGAAGCGGTGTGGGTTCCCCTGACCCCTGGGTCGTTTCTGGAAGACCATAATCCTGGTCTTCTCCAGATGAACTGTCAGGGCCCAGGTCTGACAGAAGCTTTGCAGATGATCCATTTGCTGTTGTAATGCCTCCTTAGATGGAGCTAGCAATATTAGATCATCTGCAAACAGGAGGCATTTCATCTGTGTGTCAGAGAGGGTGAGTCCAGGGATATCAGATTGTTCTAATGATTTAGCCAATTGATCAATATAAATGTTAAATAGGGTGGGGCTGAGACTGCAGCCCTGTTTCACCCCTCTACTTTGGGGGAAGAAATCTGTTTCCATATTGCCCATTTTCACAGCACATTTATTATTTGTATACATTGTTTTAATGATATCATATGTTTCCCCCCCACACCGTTTTCAATCAGCTTCAGGAACAGACCGTTCTGCCAAATTGAGTCGAATGCTTTTTTGAAATCTACAAAACAAGAGAAAATCTTCTTATTTTGGTGGACATGTTTCTGAATGAGGGTGTGGAGGGTATATACATGGTCTGTAGTCCGATGGTGTAAATCCAATCTGACTCTTGCTCAGGACATTATGTTCACTGAGGAAGTCTTGCAGTCGGCTGTTTAGGATGCTGCAGAATAACTTCCCCAGGTTGCTGCTGACACATATGCCTCGGTAATTGTTTGGGTCAAATTTATTTCCATTTTTAAATATTGGTGTGATGATTCCTTTGCTCCAGATGTCAGGGAAATGTCCAATGCTCAGAACCAGGTTGAATACTTTCAACATGGCAGTGTTGAACTTATGGCTGCTACATTTCAGCATTTCATTTAAAATGCCATCAGGACCGCTGGCCTTCCTTGGTTGTAGGGTCTGGGTTTTAGCAGGACCGCTGGCCTTCCTTGGTTGTAGGGTCTGGTTTTAGCAGGACCGCTGGCCTTCCTTGGTTGTAGGGGGGTTTTAGCAGGACCGCTGGCCTTCCTTGGTTGTAGGGCCTGGGTTTTAGCAGGACCACTGGCCTTCCTTGGTTGTAGGGTCTGGGTTTTAGCAGGACCACTGGCCTTCCTTGGTTGTAGGGTCTGGGTTTTAGCAGGACCACTGGCCTTCCTTGGTTGTAGGGTCTGGTTTTAGCAGGACCGCTGGCCTTCCTTGGTTGTAGGGTCTGGGTTTTAGCAGGACCGCTGGCCTTCCTTGGTTGTAGGGTCTGGATTTTAGCAGGACCGCTGGCCTTCCTTGGTTGTAGGGTCTGGATTTTAGCAGGACCACTGGCCTTCCTTGGTTGTAGGGTCTGGGTTTTAGCAGGACCGCTGGCCTTCCTTGGTTGTAGGGTCTGGGTTTTAGCAGGACCACTGGCCTTCCTTGGTTGTAGGGTCTGGGTTTTAGCAGGACCGCTGGCCTTCCTTGGTTGTAGGGTCTGGGTTTTAGCAGGACCACTGGCCTTCCTTGGTTGTAGGGTCTGGGTTTTAGCAGGACCGCTGGCCTTCCTTGGTTGTAGGGTCTGGGTTTTAGCAGGACCGCTGGCCTTCCTTGGTTGTAGGGTCTGGGTTTTAGCAGGACCGCTGGCCTTCCTTGGTTGTAGGGTCTGGGTTTTAGCAGGACCGCTGGCCTTCCTTGGTTGCAGGGTCTGGATTTTAGCCAGGATCTCTTCTATAGTAATGTTATAGTCTAAAGGGTTCTGGTTGTCTTTAACGACTGATTCTAGAATGTGTATTTTGTTGAGGAGATCCTTTTGGGCTGAATTCAGTGTAATGGTACTCTACAGGTTTTCAAAGTGTGTTTTCCAAATGTCCCCATTTTGAATAGCCAGTTCTTCCTTGTGTGGTTTTGCTGAAAGAGTGCCGTTTCTTCCAGAAAGTATTTGAGTCAATGGACTCTTCAATGATTTCAAGTTGGTGCTGCGCATGTTGCTCCCTTTTAGTTCTGAGTGTTCTTCTGTATAGTTTCAGTGTTTCCAATATTGGAGGCGGAGCTCAGGATTGTCAGGTTGTCTGTGTTTTTGATTGATAAACTTCTGAGGGTTTTTCTCAGATGTCTGCAGTCTGTATCAAACCACTTTTCATTGGCTGACTTTTTTGATTCATGATATTGTGTTTTTTTCAGATTGGATAAATCTACCACATTATCAAAGATGCTGTTAATATCCCATACAGCCTGATTCAGGCCTTCACTACTGTGGGGATATAGGGTGGGCTGTTAATATCCCATACAGCCTGATTCAGGCCTCATTACTGTGGGGATATAGGGTGGGCTGTTAATATCCCATACAGCCTGATTCAGGCCATCATTACTGTGGGGATATAGGGTGGATAGAAAATGGTCTAATTGGGATTGAATTGTTTGATGTCTGATTGCTTTCTGGTAGTCGTCCTTGCTATTGTTTGTCCATCTATAAGGTTGTTTTGTATAGTTCAGTTCACTGGGTTCTGCTGCGTGAGGGTCTGTTACTGTCTTTTTAATGTAGAGTGTCATTTCACTATGATCAGATAAGGGTGTTAGGGGGCTGACTGTGAATGCCCTCAGACAGAAGGGGGAGGTCTGTGATGCTATAATCTACTGAGCTATTGCCAAGAGGAGAGCTGTGTGTGTAGTGACCAAAGGAGTCCCCTCCAAGCCGACCGTTAACAATGTACAGACCCTGCGTTCGGCACAGCTGCAGTAGTTGCTGCCCGCTTTTGTTGACAGTTTTGTCAAAGTTGTTCCTGTGGGGATGTGAAGGGAGGGGAATGCTGATTTGGCCAGGTATATGTTTGTCTCCCTGTGGGCTAATAGAATCTGGTTCTATACCTGTCCTGGCATTAAGGTCCCCACAAATCAGGACACTTCCCTGGGCCTGGTACTGATTGATCTCATCTTCAAGAATGGAGAAACTATTTTCACTATAATAAGGGGATTCTGATGGGGGGATATATGCTGTACACATGAATATGTCTTTATCCATGGCGACCACCTCTCTTTTTATTTTGAGCCAAATTGAAAATTCGCCTTTTTTGATTAGTTCTATTGAGTGTACAAGTTTAGCCTTGTACCAAATCAGCATTCCTCCTGAATCCCTGCCCTGGGTTACTCCTTTGAGTTTGGTGGATGGGAACACTATCTCTCTATAGCCTAAGGGACAACCAGTGGACATGTCTCCTCTACACCAGGTCTCCTGTAAAACAATCACATCTGCATGTCCTAACTCTTTGGTGAAGTCTGGGGTCCTGCTCTTAAGGCCAAAAGCAGAGGACCTCAGACCCTGGACATTCCAACATGAAATAATAAATGATTTAGATTGCATTTAACTTAAAACAGAGAAAGATTCAGAGCATTCAACATTAAAATGAGATAAACTCCCAAATCCCTGGTTGTCAATAAATAGGTTAATTTAAGAACACATTAGATATATGGGATTTCAATATACGATAGATTTAACAATTTACATAACAGTTTTTTTTTTTTTTTTTTTGTCTACTGTATGCAAGCAAGCAAACAAACAATGAGTACTGATTGTCTACTGTGGTACCTGACCTATCAGGTGGGAGCAGAGCAGGCTGAGCATCTGCTGGATGTCTCTCAGCTCGTCGTGTGGGGGGGTGTGGGTGGGTTCAGGGACATGGGTGGTGGTGGTAAGGGTTGGGCCTGCTGTTCTCTTCACTGCCTGAGCATAACTCAGTGGGTCAGGGTGTAGCTCCCGTCGCTGTGGTTGGGGTGGGACCCCTGGGGACAGGAGTGGTTCTGGCCTTGCTTGAGGGTAATCATAGCTGCCCTGGTGGGATCTTAGTGGGGCATGGTGTGGAAGAAGATGAGGATGATCTTGTCTCCATGGGTGTTGTCTGGGTGGTGGTCCAGTGGGGTGCCTTTCTGGTCTAAGGGGGTTTTGGGCCGGGCTGCTCCTTCTGCGGGGTGTGGATTGGTCTCTGTTGAGAGCGACGTCTTTCAGTGTCCGGGCGAAGATGGGGACTGTGTTTTTATACAGATGGACGTGGTCGTATAGACAGTTGATATCCAGAGTGGGGTGATGGGCCAGGTGGACGTTGGGCCTCAGGATACAGTCTCTGGACATGTTGCTGTTGATCCTGTGGATGGTGTCGGGGTGGAGGTCTTTCCTTGGTAGCAGGGTTGACATGACCACTCTGCTGTTGGGGAAGGTGGTGGAGGCTTTCTCTATCACTCCTCTGAGTGACTCTGACACTCTCTCCTGCTGGCTCCTCAGGTCGTTGGAGCCAGTGTGGATGATGATGTGGCTTGGGGATCCCAGCTGCTGCTCTGACAGCAGGTCCATGGCATGTTGGGTGTTTGGACACCAGATTTTAGCCACTGTGTGGGTGGGGAAAAGTTTATTTTCATCAATGAATTTGCCATTGGAGTCGATGAGGATAACGATGTCTGGCTTCCCTCTCTGCTGTGCTGGTCTGGAAGGATGAGGGGTGGTGTTAGTCTGTGGGCTAGGGGTGGTGTTCATCTGTGTGATGGGGGGAGATCTGGGAGTTGGGTTAGCATGTGGGCTAGAGATGGAGCTGGGAGTAGAGGGTGGCTGCTGAGTTGGAGGGTTCTGGCTGCTCTCAATGGGGGTCACAGGGTTCTGGTTGTGGTCTGGGTGTGAGTCCAGCTGCTCTTTAACTCTCTCTCTCTCCTGAAGCTCCTCAGACAGAGCAGTCAGTTCCTCCTGTAGCTCCGTCTCTCCTCTCTCAGCTCCCTCACCTCCTCTGTCAGAGCGGTCAGCCGTGCCATGTGACTCTCTCTGTCCTGCTGCAGCTCTCGCACCTCAGTCCTCACGGTGGACAGCTCTCTCCTGTTGCTGTCTCTGTCCTGCCTCAGCTTGGTGAGCTCTGTGCTGATGGCAGACGAGTCTTGCTGGACCCTGGTGTCCTGGGCTGGCTGTTGGCTGATTAGCTCTCGCAACTGTACGAGCTCTCTCTCCAACTCTATGAATTTAACCTTCAGGTCAGTGATGGCGCGGTCCAGCTGGGGGGGCTGGTTCTGGACCGGTGGGCTCCTTCTTCTCAGGGTCAGCAGCGGGGCAGCCAGAAGTGGGGGTGGTGTCTGTCTCTGGCAGGGTGTGGTTGTTGTCAGTGGGGGCAGATTTCTCCTGTTGGGCCCGTTCCTTTATAAGGAGAAAGTCCAGCTCAAATGGTGTGAGGTTCCCCTGCACCATGACAGTCCCGTTCTTATACATGTTGACTGTTGTCATGACAGTGTCTGGGTCTTCTACCTCTTTAATTTTGATTTTCCAGCCATTGCAGATCCCCTCTTTCTTCACAGAAGGGTAGTGGGCACTTATGGCGGCGTGCCATGCTAATGGCTGGTCTGTGAGGAAGATCAGATTGCTGACTTCTCCACTCTTGTACAGGTCAGCAAAGAGCGTCTCTGGTCTATCCTTCAACAGTTTTAATTTGTATGCCTTCCTGGCACTGTCATTTTTTACCTCTTGTGGGTATACAAGAGGAACAGCCTCTGTACAGGCTGTGGTTGAAGCCATGGGGCTCTGCTGCTGCTGAACTGCTGCTGTTGTTGCTCCTGAATTCCTCTTCTTAGCTTGGTGTTAGTTAGCTAGCAGGACAGTTAGGCTAACCGTCAGTTTGGCAGTTAACTAACCGTCAGTTTGGCAGTTGGTCAGTGGGTTAGCAGTTGGTTAGCAGTTGGTTAGCAGTTGGTTAGCAGTTGGTTAGCAGTTGGTTGGCAGTTGGTTAGCTTCTCTGCTGGGTTCTTCAGTTGAACCGTATTTTCCCAAGTTTCTTGCCGTATCTCTTTCTCTTTTTGTTTCCAGGTAGGTCAATCCGTTCAACAAGTGTTTCTTCTCATAATTTTGTCAGAAAAGTTTAAGTTTATCTCATTTTAAAAACAAAAAATTTGAAATCTTCAGGAGCTCATGATGATGCTGCTGTTCTCATCAAAGTCTCTCTCTCTCTCTCTCTCTCTCTCTCTCTCTCTCTCTCTCTCTCTCTCTCTCTCTCTCTCTCTGTGTCTCTGTCTCTCAGTGAGGAGGACTCTGAAGTCTGGTCTCAGTCTGGACGTGGTTGCGGCGCTCGGCCTCAACAAGATGGACGATCGGGTCTGAGAGGAAACGTCTGGGTCTCTGAGGCCGATCCGCAGGGGCTCATCCAGGAGACCCCCCCCCCCCCCCTCAAATATTAGATATTTATTGTATTATTGTAATCCAGATCAAACTGCCTCCATGATCTCCTGTTCACTCTCTTTTAGTTCAATGGGTGTTATTCACAAGTTCCGGAACACAATGACATCACTAACAACACTTGGCTCCTATTGGCCAGCGCTCCAACACATAGGCTAAGGGGCGGGACATCTCTAAACCAATCACAACATTGTTTTAAAATCACCACGAGGTTATTGCATCACTTTTAGATTATAACTCACGGTCACATGGTGCACTGATTCATCTCCATGTCACTCTGACGCATGGAGGCAGTCTGAACCGCTCTGAAATCTGGATCTCCTGAGAAATCAAGAAATCCCTGAAGTTCTTAATAGCTGATGAAGTTATTATCTTTAATAAAACCTTTAGTTGTTCTCCAAACGAGACGTTCTCCAAAGGGGACGTTCTCCAAAAGAGACGTTCTCCAAAGGGGACGTTCTCCAAAAGAGACGTTCTCCAAAGGGGACGTTCTCCAAAAGAGACGTTCTCCAAACGAGACGTTCTCCAAAGGGGACGTTCTCCAAAGGGGACGTTCTCCAAACGAGACGTTCTCCAAACGGGACGTTCTCCAAAGGGGACGTTCTCCAAAGGGGACGTTCTCCAAACGGGACGTTCTCCAAACGAGACGTTCTCCAAAGGGGACGTTCTCCAAACGAGACGTTCTCCAAACGAGACGTTCTCCAAAGGGGACGTTCTCCAAACGAGACGTTCAAAGTGTTTCCACTGTAATAAAATGTCCCTTTTAACCATTTAATTCTGAATAAAAGCTTTATTTATGCACCGGTCATAAGATCACTGCACAATGTGAGATCTGGATGAAATGAACACACAGTCCAGATGTGAAGGGATGAAGGTCGTTTCTTTGAATGTGACCCCGCTCTGCTCTCTGTGTTGATGTGTGCAGATTATAGGATTCAATATCTTTGGTATCATTTTGTGTGTTTGTGTTCATGTCTCTGTTTTCAGGACAAAGGGTTTAACGAGCCGGAGGAACGTTGAGGCGTGTTTTAATCCATGATAATAAAGGTTTTTGATGAACGACACGACTCGGTTTTATTCATGGAGTCAGGGTGGATTGTATTGGTGTGACTTTTACACATTTAACACGGTTTAAAATCATTTAAGACGTTTCCAAGAGGACGCTTAAAACAATATATACATTAATTAATTATAGTTTTAAACAACAGAAAATAAAACATTTATAAGGAATACAGGGAAAAGTGTAAAGAGAGTCCAGATGTGTTTTCCCTTTCATGCACTTTAATAATGATATAATTATACAAATAATGTTATAAAACAATAATATTAATAACATTAATAATAATACATTTCTGTTTTTTAAAACCTTATAAATATACATTTGTTGTTTTATAAATCATTTCTATATTCCAGTTGCTGTTGCTAGGTAGCATTTAGTCATTAATGTCAAGTGATCATTTTCAAATGAGATCTTCTGAGAATAACACTGTGATGGAGGGTCTAATATAAACACACACCAGACACACACACACACTACACGCAACAATGACGTCAGTCCCGTGTCGGGATAGATCTGACGTCAGAGGTTTCACTACAGGAGTCTGACGTAAGAGGGCAGTAGTGGAAGTAGTATTACTGTTTATTTTTAATGTAGTGTTCTGTTAGTACTCTCATCGGTGTATAGTGTTATTGTCCCGGTGTGTCCCGTTGTTACACCTGCAGTGTGTCCGTCTCTTTAAAGCAGGTCACATGTCGTCATTCTCCTTCTCCTCCTCCTCCTCCTCCTCCTCCTCCTCCTCCTGCTGCTGTGACCGGTGTGTGTGAGAGTGTGTGTCCTCTCTGGTGCTCCGTGTATAAAGGTGGATGTCTGCAAGCTGAGCTCTGGAGGAAGATGCTGCTGCTCGGGCTGATGCTGCTGCTGCTGCCCGGCTCTGAGGCCGACCCTCCCGGGAGAATGTGCTCGGCGCCCCGCTGGTTCCCCCGGTGCTCCCGGTGCTCCGCGGGGCCGGGCCTGGAGGAGCGCGGGCTCCGGTGGCGCTGCCCCCGGTCCGCGGTGGATCCTGAGGCCGGGCCCGGGGACCAGGAGGCGGGGAGGAGGAGCCTCATCACGGCGGGGGGTTCCGTGGTACAGTGGAGTGGAGCTACGTGCAGACTCCGTACATCATCGCCTGCTGGCTGCTGGTGGCCAGCGTGGCCAAGATCCGTGAGTCTGTGTGTGTGTGTGTGTGTGTGTGTGTGTGTGTGTGTGTGTTGTGTGTGTGTGTGTGTGTGTGTGTGTGTCCTTTATTTGGAACTTTACTCAAATAAGTAAATGATAAACTCACCTTATATAAATGTATAGAACTATTTAGTGCATACAGACATGTTTATATGCACATATTAATATTCACATTTATACGTGTGTGTGTGTGTTTGAAAAAGAAGCTAATATTTAGATGAAGTTTATTTTATTTATTTTTCTGTGTTTGAATCACTAGGTTAATAACTTGCAAAAAATACTATTAAATAATTGGCAGTAAATATATATATACAGTTTGTGGTTGTCTTACGATTATATTGCAATAAAAAGAAAATAATTACATTTTAATCCATCAAGAGAAAAAAACTTTATTATTTTAATAATTTATATAACTACTGGGTTGCAGAAGTTCAATAAAGTCTATACTATACGTTACAATACGTTACAATACGTTAAATCATGTTACTATACGTTACAATACGTTACATCATGTTACAATACGTTACATCATGTTACAATACGTTACATTACGTTACATCATGTTACAATACGTTACATCATGTTACTATACGTTACATTACGTTACATCATGTTACAATACGTTACATTACGTTACATCATGTTACAATACGTTACATTACGTTACATCATGTTACAATACGTTACTATATGTTACTATACGTTACAATACGTTACTATATGTTACTATACGTTACAATACGTTACAATACGTTACATCATGTTACAATACGTTACAATACGTTACATCATGTTACTATACGTTACAATACGTTAGAATACGTTACATCATGTTACAATACGTTACAATACGTTACATCATGTTACTATACGTTACATTACGTTACAATACGTTACATCATGTTACAATACGTTACATCATGTTACTATACGCTACATTACGTTACATCATGTTACAATACGTTACTATATGTTACTATACGTTACAATACGTTACATCATGTTACAATACGTTACAATACGTTACATCATGTTACTATACGTTACAATACGTTACATCATGTTACAATACGTTACAATACGTTACATCATGTTACAATACGTTACATCATGTTACTATACGTTACTATATGTTACTATATGTTACATTACGTTACTATATGTTACTATACGTTACAATACGTTCCAATACGTTACATCATGTTACAATACGTTACAATACGTTACATCATGTTACTATACGTTACTATATGTTACTATACGTTACAATACGTTACATCATGTTACAATACGTTACAATACGTTACATCATGTTACAATACGTTACAATACGTTACATCATGTTACTATACGTTACATTACGTTACATCATGTTACAATACGTTACTATATGTTACTATACGTTACAATACGTTACAATACGTTACATCATGTTACTATACGTTACAATACATTACAATACGTTACATCATGTTACAATACGTTACAATACGTTACATCATGTTACAATACGTTACAATACGTTACATCATGTTACTATACGTTACAATACGTTACATCATGTTACAATACGTTACATTACGTTACATCATGTTACAATACGTTACAATACGTTACATCATGTTACTATACGTTACAATACGTTACATCATGTTACAATACGTTACAATAAGTTACATTACGTTACAATACGTTACATTACGTTACATCATGTTACAATACGTTACAATACGTTACAATACGTTACATCATGTTACAATACGTTACAATACGTTACATCATGTTACTATACGTTACAATACGTTACATCATGTTACTATACGTTACATTACGTTACATCATGTTACAATACGTTACAATACGTTACAATACGTTACATCATGTTACTATACGTTACAATATGTTACATCATGTTACTATACGTTACAATACGTTACAATACGTTACATCATGTTACAATACGTTACATTACGTTACATCATGTTACTATACGTTACAATACGTTACAATACGTTACATCATGTTACTATACGTTACAATACGTTACATCATGTTACAATACGTTACAATACGTTACATCATGTTACAATACGTTACATTACGTTACATCATGTTACAATACGTTACAATACGTTACATCATGTTACTATACGTTACTATATGTTACATTACGTTACTATATGTTACTATACGTTACAATACGTTCCAATACGTTACATCATGTTACAATACGTTACAATACGTTACATCATGTTACTATACGTTACAATACGTTAGAATACGTTACATCATGTTACATTACGTTACAATACGTTACATCATGTTACTATACGTTACATTACGTTACAAAACGTTACATCATGTTACAATACGTTACATCATGTTACTATACGCTACATTACATCATGTTACAATACGTTACTATATGTTACTATACGTTACAATACGTTACATCATGTTACAATACGTTACAATACGTTACATCATGTTACTATACGTTACAATACGTTACATCATGTTACAATACGTTACAATACGTTACATCATGTTACTATACGTTACTATATGTTACATTACGTTACTATATGTTACTATACGTTACAATACGTTACATCATGTTACAATACGTTACTATATGTTACTATACGTTACAATACGTTACATCATGTTACAATACGTTACAATACGTTACATCATGTTACAATACGTTACAATACGTTACATCATGTTACTATACGTTACATTACGTTACATCATGTTACAATACGTTACTATATGTTACTATACGTTACAATACGTTACAATACGTTACATCATGTTACTATACGTTACAATACGTTACAATACGTTACATCATGTTACAATACGTTACATTACGTTACATCATGTTACAATACGTTACAATACGTTACATCATGTTACTATACGTTACAATACGTTACATCATGTTACAATACGTTACAATAAGTTACATTACGTTACATCATGTTACAATACGTTACATCATGTTACTATACGTTACTATATGTTACATTACGTTACTATATGTTACTATACGTTCCAATACGTTCCAATACGTTACAATACGTTACATCATGTTACAATACATTACAATACGTTACATCATGTTACAATACGTTACATCATGTTACTATACGTTACTATATGTTACATTACGTTACTATATGTTACTATACGTTACAATACGTTACTATATTTGACTATACGTTACAATACGTTACAATACGTTACATCATGTTACAATACATTACAATACGTTACATCATGTTACAATACGTTACAATACGTTACATCATGTTACTATACGTTACTATATGTTACATTACGTTACTATATGTTACTATACGTTACAATACGTTACTATATTTGACTATACGTTACAATACGTTACAATACGTTACATCATGTTACTATATGTTACAATACGTTACAATACGTTACAATACGTTACGTCATGTTACTATACGTTACTATATGTTACATTACGTTACTATATGTTACATTACGTTACTATATGTTACTATACGTTACTATATGTTACTATATGTTACAATACGTTACTATATGTTACATTACGTTACTATATGTTATAGTTATATGTTATGGCCAGTCCGGGCCTGCCGGTGAGCGTGGAAGTGTGGTCTGCCGCAAGCGGGCGGCAGGAGCGGGGCTGTCAGCATCAGCTTGTAGATGGTATTTTAAACTCTATGCGCTCTGAAACTACGGGGCGTCCGAGGACAAAAAATACACATGCGTTAATCGCATTAAAATAATTAGTGGCGTTAAGTTTTTTTTTGCGTTAACGCGTTATTAACGCGTTTACTTGACAGCCCTAGTTACAATACATTACAATACGTTACATTACGTTACTATATGTTACTATATGTTACAATACGTTACTATACGTTACCATATGTTACATTACGTTACTATATGTTACTATACATTACTATATGTTACTATACATTACTATATGTTACATTACGTTACTATATGTTACATTACGTTACTATATGTTACATTACGTTACTATATGTTACTATACATTACTATATGTTACATTACGTTACTATATGTTACATTACGTTACTATATGTTACTATACATTACTATATGTTACATTACGTTACTATATGTTACATTACGTTACTATATGTTACATTACGTTACTATATGTTACATTACGTTACTATACGTTAGTATATACGTTACTATACGTTACTATACGTTGCATCATGTTACTATACGTTACTATACGTTGCATCATGTTACTATACGTTACTATCAGTGTTGGGCAAGTTACTTCCAAAATGTAATACAGTACATATTACTTATTACTGTCTTTTTTAAGTAATAAGTTACATTACAATATTACTGTCTCTGAAATGTAATAAGTTACAATACTTTCATATTACTTTTGAGTTACTTTCACCAAAATAACCGCAAAATAATGGCTAGGTATTTTAAATGCTAAAATGTAGTTTAGTGCAGCAACTGTGTAGGCCTTAAGCCTACTAACAACTTTTATTACAAGGCTTAGTTGAATACTCGATTCTGATTGGTCAATTCCGTTGCTAAGGAGGATCAAGAAAGAGAAAGGAAAAGAGGGTAAAAGACGGAGTGCTGGACGTCAGATAAATGACCAGAAGAAGGCAGAGAGGAAGTAAACACTAACAGGAGCACGGTGTGGGCTCTGCAGAGTGTAGGGACTTGTTAGTGGATCAGAAACTGTGAACAGAGTTAGACAATGCTGCCGTAAAGTCGTTGTTGTCGCAGTTCAAGCCGTTGGTGCGCAGTGGAACGGGTTTTTTTTTTTTCTTAGCAGAAGAAATACGATAATTTTAAGTCAATAAAATCATTTCAATTAATATTGGGAGTCGATTCCTTAGTTTGTTTAGTATCTGGCCGCGTAATAAGCGGGACAATGTGCAGCGACTTGGTCATTATGGGGAAAAGAACCCCCTTCAGGCTCATGAAGATCAGCCCGACTGATTACGTAAACACCAGGCTTACTAATCTACCGGCACCTTTTGTCTCTGGTGTCGGAATGTCTCGCGATGTTAGTGAATTCTTAAAAAACAAAACACCATTTAATTTCGGGTTAAAATGAGTTGTAACTGCGTTACTGAGAATTGTAACGGGTAGTATATTACCCACATTTCATTAGTAATGCGTTACATTACTTCGTTACAGCAAAAAGTAATACATTACTGTAACTCTGTTACTTTTGTAACGCGTTACACCCAACACTGATTACTATACATTACTATACGTTACTATACGTTACATTATGCTACTATGCGTAACATTATGTTACATTACGTTAGATTACGTTACTATACGTTACTATGCGTTACATTACATTACTATGCGTTACTATGCGTTACATTATATTAATATGCGTTACTATGCGTTACTATGCGTTACATTACATTACTATGCGTTACTATGCGTTACTATGCGTTACTATGCATTAGATTACAGTATCAGGACCTTCCATAATGCAGTTAGATATCCTTATATACATATTATTATTTGAGTAAGTATTGAATGCACCATAAACATGTCTGTTTATACACAGAACTTCATGTTGACGTTTAATAT